>JAWZYT010006294.1:65000-67913 GCA_034508575.1 Petrolisthes manimaculis | reverse complement strand
GGTTCCCAGAGGTCTGTCCATCGGGTCTGTGTTATTGGTAGTCAGTATTCTCTTAGGCTCTGGAAAAGGGAAAGGGGAATAGAAGGAGTAAAGAGAATGAAGTGTGGGGTGAAAGGAAAGAGGATAACGTTAGATGGAAGGAAGGGAAGGAAGGAAGGGATTGAAAGAACAGTAGAGTCTGTAGAATGGTAGATGGATGAGTGAAGGAAGGATGGAGAATAAAGAAGTAAGAAATATGTAAGAAAGAAAGGGTGGAGAGTAAGATAAAGAGTAAGGATGAAATAAGGAGGAGAGTAAGAAAGTTAAAAGGGAAGGGAAGGAAACAAGGTAAGGAGTAAGGATGAAAGAAGGAAGGAGAGTAAGAAAGGAAGGGAAGGAAAGGAGGAAGTAAGTAGAGTAAGAAAGGAAGGGAGGAAGTAAGTAGAGTAAGAAAGGAAGGGAGGAAGTAAGTAGAGTAAGAAAGGAAGGGAAGGAAGGGAGGAGGTGTGTCAGTAGAGTAAGAAAGGAAGGGAAGGAAGGAGAGTAAGAAAGGAAGGGAAGGAAGGCAGGAAGTAAGTTTGCCAAGGTAACTAACCAACCAACAAGCCTCCTAGCTTCCTCCCACTCGACGGTAACTCTTCCTTCACTGCATGGACCGGCCAAGGAAGGCTTCAGGGGGAGGAACCTCAAGTAATTCCCCTACCAGATAACAAGGAAAGGAAAATTGGGCCCGGGAACGAAACGAGTCCGTAAAAATAGGGCCTTTCTTTCTTTCCATCTTTCTCTTCCTCTCCCTCTCCCTCTCCTTTCTCTTCCTCTCTCCTTTCTCTTCCTCTCTCCTTTATCTTCCTCTCTCCTTTCTCTTCCTCTCTGCTGCTGCTGCTTTTTGTGTTTCTTCTTCTCTCCCAGGTGGTTTTCTCAATTTGCAAAGCTTACCAATATTTTTCTTCATTTCCCAACCATGCACAGGAGAAGAAATGTGTGTTATGATATTTTATTTTCCGGTATATAATTATAATGTTATGTTTGTTTACCTGTGTTATTTAGGAATAGTTAAGCATGGGAATATTTGATAAGCTGTTAATTCATTATTTCTTTGCACTTGTGTGTGAGATTTGTGTTTGTTTTACAATTTGTATACATTATAGTAGACATAAATGAACATAACTATTATAAGCATACCTGTGTGTGTGTGTGTGTGTTCTTTACATAATTTACTAGTCAGTAGGAGGATTATATTTAACACAATTCCATTTCCGTATTTCATTTGACCACTATAATTTATAATTACTACGGGTATTAGGAGTTCCACAGGCAGTTGTTTCCAAACTTTCTGATTATTTTGTGTCCCGTATTAGAAAACTAGGGTCTTGAAGATGTTGTCGTTGTATCTCTCTCTCTCTCTCTCTCTCTCTCTCTCTCTCTCTCTCTCTCTCTCTCTCTCTCTCTCTCTCTCTCTCTCTCTCTCTCTCTCTCAATCAGATGTTTCCCGTAGCGAACACTTGTTGTCCCGATTCTCCCTCCATTAGTGACTTTTTATCGGTGCTGGTGCTGGAGTCTGTATGCAAGTGAGAGGGTTCACCATAATTGGAAAGTCGAGCATGGGGAATAAGGCTAATGTAAGTGATTTTAGATTACCTGTTTAGTGGAAGGGGTGAACGTGAGGGTGGAAAACGAACTGTGTGTGTGTGTGAGAGAGAGAGAGAGAGAGAGAGAGAGAGAGAGAGAGAGAGAGAGAGAGAGAGAGAGAGAGAGAAAGGAGTGCTTGCAGTGAGGGCGTAATGTTTGCTGCTGTGAGGGTATAGTACTTGTTGTGTTGGTCATTCTGGGAGTAATACATTCTGTGAGGGAGTTGTACTTGTCATAAGGGAGTAGTACTTTTCTGTGAGGGAGTAGTACTTGTAAGGGAATAGTACATTTCTGTGAAGGAGTAGTACTTGTCGTAAAGGAATAGTACATTTCTGTGAGGGTGTAGTACATTTCTGTGAGGGAGTAGTACAGCCACAATCAAACAACCACCTACACATTCCTTCCTTGATCAAATAAATCAGTATCATCATAATATAATCATACATTACCTTACGTCGTTTCAAATCCCTCATTTATTATTATGAGGACCTGCAAAATCGTACACACGTATTTCTTTATTATCAAGATATTTACTACGATGGAAGGATAGTGTGGGTGGATATTTGATAGTGGCTGTACCTTCCTGTGAGGCAGTAGGGTATATAGTGCCTGCAGTGAGGGAGTAGCAAGCCTTGTTGGTTCTTCATACGGTATTGACATGTGTAGCTCGGCTCTGGAATGGATAGAGCTATGAGATTTACTAGTACTTCATCATGCTGTGAGCCGGGCCGTGGTATACCTCTACACACAATGGAGTGGAATTCCAACTAGTTAATCAGTGAGATGGACGAGGCAAATCATAGCTGTTGTTATTGAGTTAGTGATATTGTGAATGGATACCGCTGTGTTGTATGGATGCAAAAGATACCGGTAATCAAATGTGTGAACATATAGGATAGCGAAACATGATTCTATGTTTCTATTTGTGCGTGTGAATACGAATCAATTACGATTGAATCTTCATATATAGCCTATATCTATAAATGTTTGTCAGTCTTGAATATTTATATCCTATGTATGTATACCTTGCCAGCAATAATTACGCTTGTACAGCCGCAATCAAGTATCCACCTAAATTTTCCTTCAATCATAATAATGATCTTAGTAATAAAAAACAACACATGTATGATTTTGCAACACCTCATCATTATAATAGAGGGAGCTGGTTGCTTGCATTGACATAAGGTGTTGTAGGATCATAATTAGATGTGCAACTGATTTTTTTGCACGAGGGCAGGATATTTGATTGCGGTTGTGCAACCATAATAAAAAGATCCACCTACACTTTCCTTCCATCGTACTTAA
>JAWZYT010006294.1:55000-60000 GCA_034508575.1 Petrolisthes manimaculis | reverse complement strand
AATAATAATAATAGTATACTTTTGAAAGATTTGAGTGCCTTGATTCCTCCAATGTATGCCAGGAAACAGCACCCACATGAAGAAAAAAAATGGTATCTTGTGTGCCTGGGAATAGTTTGGAGGAATCATTTGCTCCAGATTTACCAACAGTGTACTACCCTGTTAATTCCCCATGCACGACCCTCAAGACTCACACAATGCTCGGGGTAAAAAAAATATGGGAGGCGAGGATATCCAGGGTATTGTGTGAGCAGGAATAATCTGCCTGGAGGAGTAAACAGTGAGAGAGGGAGGCGGAGGGGCGATGCATGGTAGGTGTACACTCACTCGCTGACAATATAATCTACCCCAGCCGAGTAGAAGTCCGTGGGTTTGTAGCAGGCGGTTTCTGGATGACAGCTCACTCATATAGCCTCCATTGGTTCGAGATGGATGTGGCCTCTTGATGTTTTTTTGTGTGGGCTGTCATCCTGAAACCGCCTGCTTCAGATCTCAGTGGGCAAGATTTTATGGTCAGCGAATGTACCGTATACAGATGGAGGTGTTGTAAGTAGTAGTATCCACGTCCTCTCAATGCATGCAAACGAAACACAAGGACGAGAAAATTTAGGAGGCAACTTATAGAGAAAGATGTTCACATACACATCTTGCACAGGCAATTATACACTCTTGACACACACATTCATGCACACTGACACACACAGACATTCATCTCTCTCTCTCTCTCTCTCTCTCTCTCTCTCTCTCTCTCTCTCTCTCTCTCTCTCTCTCTCTCTCTCTCTCTCTCTCTCTCTCACACACACACACACACACACACACACACACACACACACACACACACAAAGGACCATGAGAAATATTGCTTTTGTCCCTGTGTGTAGGTAAGAGTTGACTCAGCTATTGAACCATTATTATAACGCCTCACTTCCTTCCTCTGCCTGCTCTCTTATGAATGAAAACGGAAAGAAAAATACAAACTTATGAGGAGGCCGTGCGATTAACTTGGGTAGAACTGAAATTGGCGGGACAGAAGGTGAAGACTTTACCTAGTTTTTGTTGTTGTTGCTGCTGCTGTTTTAAGGGTATTATTATTTTTCGCAAAGTGTGTGTGTGTGTGGAAAGGTGATTTTTGACTCGTATTTTTGTTTCATTTTTGTTTGTTTCTTAGATTTGTATTAGACTTCCTAGGGTAGTTGACCATTTAAGAGGCAATTTTATTAGTGAAGAAACTTTAGTAAATGCATGTATAAAATCAAGGTCACGAGTGATCATGATGTGATTTACGTTATATTAGCATAAGAATTTTAATAACAACAACAATAATAATAATAATAATAAGAAGAAGAATGTTTATAATAATAATGATAATGAGTGATGGTGGAGTGTGGGTTGGTTATATCTGTTAGTAGACTTTCAATGGGGGTTTACGAGGATACATAATCAATCAAATGGCCATCTAGCTTTATATATTGTCTAAGTATGATAGACATTTATTTGCTTTTATAGTTCTGGGGAAATTTACGAAAGCTGATTCTCCTATAAATTTTGCCAGAAATTAGACACTTCGATACACAAGTAAGAGATTAGTTGTGTGATCTTGTGTATAGAGGAATTGAACCCCAGTAAAGAATACTCATTTAATTAAAGGACCCTGTGTTCCGGAATGAAAGTTGGAGGCTTCTAATTCCTCCTGACCGTGTCACGAAACAAGCTCCTTCCATTTTGGTGGTGTTTCGTGACAGTGTTTGAAGGACTCATTTACCTCCAATTTTCTGACTACAGGGTCCCTTAATCGTATATACAGTACGTACAACTTTCATGATATATTTTGCAAGAAAGATTCACAGACGATGCAGCCAGAAATTCGCTAAAGAAAGGCAACCGCAATAGCCTATGAGAGGATTCGGAATAATGGAAACCGGACACCCCATTCCTCTTCTTGGAAACTGAATCCGCTTTTCTAATTCGGTAAAACTCTCGAGTGTCGGTACCAGAGTTCGCAAGATATTTTCCAGCTGCCCTCCCTCCCTCTCTCCCTCCCTCTCTCTCTCTGTCTCTCTCCTCCCTCCCTCCCTACCTCTCTCTTTCTCCTCCCTCCCTCCTTACTTCCCTCCCTCTCCTCTCTCTCTTCCCTCCCTCTCCTCTCTCTTCCCTCCCTCTCCTCTCTCTTCCCTCCCTCTCCTCTCTCTTCCCTCCCTCTCCTCTCTCTCTTCCCTCCTCTCTCTCTCCTCCCTTTCTCTCTCTCTCTCCTCCCTTCCTCTCTCTCTCTCCTCCCTTCCTCTCTTCCATTCTTTTCCCTTCGTTGCTACTTCAACCTTTCATTCCTATCCCTCCTCTCCCTCTCCTTCCTCCCGTTTCGAGTCTTTTTCTTCCTTCCCTTCTCCCTATCATCCCTTCCTCCCTTCCCTTCCATTCCTTTCTCTTTCAGGTACAGTACCTCTCCTCACTTCCCTTCCTTTCTCCTCTCTTCCTCCTCCTTCCATTCCCTCCCATCCCTAGTTTTCTTCTCCCCTCCTGTATTCCCTCTCTCCTCTCTTCCTCCTCCTTCCATTCCCTCCCATCACTACTTTTCTCCCACAGTTCCAAACCCCCAACCCAAACCCCCATGCAGTCAGGCAGAGTTACATTTTATACCCACCAGTTGTATACATCGATGCCTGGCCTCCTCTACTCTACTTCATCCCTCATTGTAATTCCATAAAACTCCTTGTTATGTATTGGTTACGAATGAGTAGGCTACCCGGGGCAATTCTGTCCATTTGTTTTTATCTTCCGAAGTCTGGTTTTAGTTTGCTAAGTGACTTGTTTAGTGTATCATTTGTATACAGTAGGACCTATATAAATTATTTTATTATGTTTTTATTTTTGAGTACTCGGCACTCAACTGAAGTACCGTAACCAAACCGTACTTTTTCTATATCTGTTTATGTAATTTTTTCTATTGTAGTACTTTTGTTTTACATCTGTTTTTATCGAAGTAGTAGGTTTTTTTTTTTTTGCATCTGTTTTTTATCGTTGTAGTACTATATTTTTATCTCTTATTTAATTGTATTTCATGGAGTGTAGATGCATATAAAGCCCCATTCACTTTGTATATAGTCCGGAGCGCTTACCTTGATTGCACCGCTATAAAAGGGAGAGATTATTTTAGAAGACTCTCTTACCCGCTGTGGACGGCTCTCTGGTTCAGTCGGCAGCAACGTACAGTCCAAATCAAAAGTCCATCAAGGCTCTCCGTAAAATAACATGATACTAAAAGTTCACATCCTAACCAAACATTTAACTTTAGACGGCGACTGTACACTCCCTAGGAAGCCCTGAAGCCGTAGACATGGAACGTGAATGGAGACCTGGACAACAACAAAAACAATAACAACAACAAAAACAACAATACTCACTTCCCCCCTCGTGTGTACTGAAGAAAACATTAAACAGGCATTCAGTTCCTTCCCTCCCTCCCTCCTTCCCTCTGCTCAAGTGTTGGGGGAAACGATAGACAGACAGACATCTAGTACAGTACCTTGTCTATATTCGTCTTGATTTTTAGTATAGTGTAATGTACTTAAGTTATTGTTGTATAGATTGGGAGCAACAGTACAGTAGCCTATTTGACGTGCAGCCTGTCAACCAACCAACCAACCAACTAACTAAACAGTCAGCCAGCCAACCAATCAACCAACTAACCAACCAACCAGCCAGCCAGCCAACCAGCCAACATACCAGCCAACCAACCAGCCAACCAACCAGCCAACCAGCCTGCCAGCCAACCAACAGAGTATAACAGCATCCCAAAGCTAACCCGAGCATTACAAAACATAGTCATGGTCGACACAGGCTGCTGACTAGAGCTTCAATTGTTGTTGGTTTGGTTTAGCTCTGTGGGACCTTGAGCTTATCCAAATGTTTATCTTTATGGCCTTGTGAGCTTATCCTAATGATTATTCTTCGTGATATAGGTTTTGGCTATGCTTATCTGTGCAGTGCAAGGACTTATCTAACTGTTTAATGGTTATGGGTTTCTGTTAAGGCTTATCTTTGTGGTCCATGCAGGAGTTTATTAAAATGCACGATGGTTGCAACACCCACATAATATCATCTCTCTGATTGAAGGCCCTGTTTAAATGCCTTTCTATTCATTCCCAGACTTATGTAAAGTATGTAATGTCTCTTTTCATTTCCACATTTTAAACTATTAAAATAAACCTTCGCCCTTTATATCCTCACTTCTTACATGTAGGCTACTCTTCTACACTCGATGCAAACAGTATTCAAGATATAACAATTTGATTTTCACCTTACTTTTTTCATTCCCTGGAAGAACTACAACTTAACAACAACCATCACAATATAATAATAGTATTCCATTCCCTGGCACAACTACAACTTAACAACCACCATCACAGTGAATAATCATCCTCTTTGATTCAACTGGGATAAATACAAATTAACCACCACCACCACCATCACAATAAATAAAAATAATCTTCTTTCGTTCCCTGGCACAACTACATCTGAACAACCACCACCACCACAATGTATATAATAATAATAGACATAATCTTTTCGTTTGGCAGGCTACTGAGGAAGGATGGCGGTGAACGTGTTGGTGCCTCTTCTTATTCCTCTCGGGGAACAACTGACTAACGGTGAGTACATGAACCTTATTTTATTTCTCCACCTGTAAAAAAAAAAAAAATGGCACTTAACGGGAGAGGCTCTTGTCAGTAAATTTGAGGGTTACTGCTTCCTCCAAACCATGCCAGGAAACAGACCCATTCAATGTTAGGATGCTGGAATGGGGGATCTGTTTTGGGAAATTGGGGGACATACAGTAGTTTGGAGGAATCACCCTTAATAGAAAATGGGGACTTATAAAGAAAATGAATAAGTAGTTGTGAGTAGTAAAGGCGAAATGTTATGAGTTTTGAATCAAGGGAATCCAAAGTTAAGCATAATAATAATAATAATAATAATAATAATAATAATAATAATAATAAAAA
>JAWZYT010006294.1:47500-50000 GCA_034508575.1 Petrolisthes manimaculis | reverse complement strand
ATCTCGCTTTTCTCATTTCGTGAATTAGTTGGTTGGTTCACCGGTCTAACTAAATTAACATGAATTGTCTCGCTTTCATCCCGGAACGCAGCCTTGAGCATCACACACACACACACACACACACACACACACACACACACACACACACACACACACACACACACACACTTACTTAATCACACACACACACACACACACACACTTAGTCACACACACACACACACACACACACACACACACACACACACACACACACACTTACTTAGTCACACACACACACTTAGTCACTCACTCACTCACACACAGTCTCTCTCTCTCTCTCTCTCTCTCTCTCTCTCTCTCTCTCTCTCTCTCTCTCTCTCTCTCTCTCTCTCTCTCTCTTTTATTTGCTTCCTCTTTCTTTCCTTTTTATTCCCCTTAGTATTATTTTCACTTCCTTTCTTATTTAATTATCCATTTTTCCCCTCTTCCAATTTTGGTTACATACTTCATGCATATCTCTTTTTTTTTCCTCTTCATTTTTCATTTTTCTTTATTAATATTTTTCCTCTTTTCTTTTTATCATCGTTCTTCCATTCTCTGCTTCCTTCCTTCCATCCTAACTATTTCCCATCACTTTACTTCATTCTTTTCTACATAATTCCTTTCGCGTTCTTTCCTTTCTTGTTCTTTTCTTCTTTTCCTCAATCCTTTTTTCTCTCCTCCTCCTCCTCCCTCTCCTCCTCCTCCCTCTCCTCCTCACTTCCTTTCTCCCTCCTCCTCCTCCTCCTCCTTCCCTTCTGTTTATATTCTCTCCTCCACACGTCTATACCATTATTACCTCTACGAAAATATATCCACCTTTTCATCTTCCCTCCTATAATCTGTTTTCCCTTACCTCCCTCCCTTTTTTTCTTCCTCCCTTCCTTCTTTCCTTCCTTCCTTCCTTCCCTCCCTCCCTCCCTCCCTCCCTCCTTCCTTCCTTCCTTCCCTCCCTCCTTCCTTCCATCCTTCCTTCCTTCCTTCCTTCCTTCCGTCCACACAAACCTCACTTTCCTCCTCTTCCTTCTCGCTCACCCTCCACTTCCTATCCACATTCTCTCTTCCTTCCTTCCTCCTTTATTTACTCTTTCTATCAATTTTTTTTCTTCTGCCGTTTCCTCTTTCCCCTCCTTCCATCCCTTTTTTTCCTTGTTTCCTATCTTTTAATTTCCGTCTATTTGTTTTTTCCTCATTCATTGTCTCCTCTCTATATTCAGTTTCTCCTCTCCTAGTCTTTCTTCCCTTTCTTCCTTCCTTCCTTCCTTCCTTTCTCCATTTATTCTTAACAATCCCAATTCATTTCCTCCTTTCTCTCTTCCTTCTCTCCTTTACAACCTTCTCTCCCTTCCTCTCTCTTCTCTTTCTTCTTCCTACCTATCTTCATTTATTCTTAGTTCTCCCCATTCATTTCCTTCTCTCTCTATCTCTTTTTCTCCCTTGCTTCCTTCCTTCCTTCCTTCCTTGTCTTCTTTTATGTTCATTACCTTCCCAAAGGCATTGTGTCTTGGAAGCACTTAACACACACACACACACACACACACACACACACACACACACACACACACACACACACACACACACACACACACACACACACACACACAATACTACTTTCTCACACAACTCATTTTCTCTATTTTCTCGCCGCCTCATCACTCTCTCTCTCTCTTTCTCTTTCTTTCTCTTTCTCATACAATTTAGCAAGTGGGAAAAAAGTTAGTTTCTCATTAAAATTGGCTTCTGTCTTATCTTCTTCCCCTTCATCCGAGAGAGAAAGAGAGAGAGATAGAGAGATGAATGAGAATGAGAGTTAAACAGATACACGCAGTACTTTGGAGAGAGAGAGAGAGAGAGAGAGAGAGAGAGAGAGAGAGAGAGAGAGAGATACGAGGCAAGGAAGGTAAATGAGAGAGAGATGCAGGAAGATATGGGAGATAGGTAGAGGGAAAAGACAGACAAACAGACAGACACTGACAGACACTGACAGACACTGAGAGAGACAGGCAGAAAAATAGACTGGAAAGAAAAATAAGATATGTTAGAGTGAGACAGACGGAAAGTAAAATATGAGAGAGAGAGAGAGAGAGAGAGAGAGAGAGAGAGAGAGAGAGAGAGAGAGAGAGAGTGAGTGAGTGAGTGTGTGTGTGTGTGTGTGTGTGTGTGTGACGGTCAGACAGACAGACAGTCAGACAGATTAAGAGAGTGAATGATTGAAAGGTTCGCTTGGTTGAAAGAGAGAAAGAGAGAGAGAGAGAGAGAGAGAGAGAGAGAGAGAGAGAGAGAGAGAGAGAGAGAGAGAGTGTGTGTGTGTGTGTGTGTGTGTATGTGTGTGTGTGTGTGTGTGTTACAGTGATAAATGAACCACACTATATATCTTCAAAGGTCAGTGTTGGGTGCCCAGAATTGAAAACTGCTTGTCAGGAATAGATATATATGAAAGCTGAAAGATGTATACCGGTAGCAAAGCCAAAGGGTCGCT
>JAWZYT010006294.1:22500-42500 GCA_034508575.1 Petrolisthes manimaculis | reverse complement strand
GAGAGAGAGAGAGAGAGAGAGAGAGAGAGAGAGAGAGAGAGAGAGAGATACGGCAGCTTATAACCTTGTCCATTTCCCCGTCAGATGTCTTTCCATTTTTAACTGTTTCTTGTCCCGTTTCTCTTCCGGGTCTTTTCATCCTTCAATGTTTTTATCTTTCTTGCTCTGGTCTCCCTTGGTCCTTTCCTTTCACTCCTTTGCTTCTTTTTTCAATAATTGCTCTCGTCTCCTCTTATTTTTCCTTCTTAGTGTGTGTTTGTGTGTGTGTGTGTGTGTGTGTGTGTGTGTGTGTGTGTATGTGTGTGTGTGTGTGTGTGTGTGTGTGTGTGTGTGTAAGTGTGTGTGTGTTCAATGTGAATACACCTAACCTAACCCACTTCACCTATCCTAACTAAACCTCACTTCAACTAACCTAACATAACATCAAATCACCTAACCTAACCTAACTTACCCAAACCTAACCTACCCTCACCTAACCTAACCTATCCTCACCTAACCTAACCTAACCTCACTTCACCTAACCTAACATCAAATCACCCAACCTAATCTAACCTACCCAAACCTAACCTAACCTAACCTAACCTAACCTAACCTAACCTAACCTAACCTAACCTAACCTACCTCACCACCTGCTCTGGCCTCTTATCTACCAGCTGCCCCCTCGTCCCTATAATCCTCAATATCCAAGCCGATAGCCAGCGTGTTGTCCTGGCTTACCTTCCTCATCCCACTCCTTCTCTTGCTCGTCCCTCTCCAGCCCCCGTTTCTCTCCCTCTTGCTCGTTCCTTTATCTCTTTTCCTCATCTCCCTCCCTCCCCCCTCCCCCACCTACTTCTTCGTCTCTCTCCCTCCTTCCCCATCTACTTCATTTCCCTCCCCATCTACCCACCTACTTCCTTTCCCTCTCCCTCGACACTCCCTTCCTCCCTCCCTCGAACCCTCTCCCTCGACCCTCCCCCCTCTCTTCCTCGACCCTCCCCCCTCTCTTCCTTCCTCCCTCCTCTCTTCCTTCCTCCCTCGATCCCATGCCTCCCTTCTTCCCTCCCTCGACTCTCCCCCTTCCTTTCGTTTGTTTATAGTGTATTTGGGAAGCAGTAACACTATTTCGGACCGCCAGGCACCTTTAGTGAACCACCACTACCCAGTACCACCAAAAACTGACGACAATTGAGGAGAATGTAAAGCAGTTGAGAGAGTGGCTGAGTTCCTGGACAGTATAGAACCATAATAAGTATCCAGAACTGCTTCAAATTGCCTGATGGAGTCGGAAAATTGGAGGTAAATGAGTAGTGCTTTAAATATAACCACGAAGCACACACACCTGTATGGAAGGAGGCTGTTTCGTGGTATAGTCAGGAGGAATCAGAAGCCTCCAGTTATTATACACAATCACAGGGTCGTTATAAATGAGCTCAGGCAAGTATTAGACAGGATAAGCTTTGTAATATGTTGACTGGTATGACAGATGATTCCAAACTTTTACATATTCTGGCCATGGGTTTTGAGTGTACAAGTCGTGGTCAAAAATATTCACCCACATAATTATGGACTATTCTAACAAATTGCTGTCTAATGCTTTCACGTTCTCAGATGATGTTATTGTTTTGCATATTGAGTATATAATATGTGAGTAAATATGTGATGGAAGTAAATTAGGAGATGCTGTTGTTTTTTTAAGTTCTTTATTTACCTTTAGTACAAGCCCCAACACTCTGGGGAACGTTGCCGCTAAAGGCTGTTGAACTTATTTATTGGAAAGTTTCCCATCAGACGAACAGTGGGAAACTATACAACTTTTACATGAGTCACGGCAATACACATGGATGAATATTATTGACCATAACTGTACATCATATTATAAGGGTCAGACTGTGGTGGTTTGGGTGAATTAGTATCAAGCTACAAATTCCTCAGAGTTATGTCAGTAAACAGACAACCACACTGAAACTATTGGGGTATTTGTTTCATGGCATAGTTTGGATGAATCATTAGCCCTCCAATTCCTTTTTCCAGTGCGTTTCTATCGTAAGTGTTGCATAACTATTGCACATGACTGTACACCTCTATAACAATGAGACAGACTTTGTTGTGATCAGGCCTGGAGTATAATGTCCTGAGTCGACAATTAATAAAACGAATATACACGTTTTTATTCAGTTGGATAAAGACGAATTATTTTGGCCTTTGTAATCTTACAGTAAAATATAAATAAAAGTAAAATTATATTGTCAAATTAACTAAAACGAAACTGGCTGATCTTAAAAACATCTCGCACAAAAGAATAATAAAATATCTTGTACTTGATTAATCTCTAACAGTAGTAGGCGAAAAGATATTATTCCAACAGTTTCGTCTCTTAATGTTTGGGTTTAATTTAGTTGATGGTGGTCATACAAGTGGTGATTTCTGCAGTACAGTAATATCTTGTAGGACAATGGTCACTGGGGTGTGATGCCAGAACAGTCATCGAGGTCACAACAACAGCCCTCCACATAAAGGCGACCCTGCCCAACACTGTATCTGCAAATGTGGAAGATAAATAAATGTTAGCACAGTGTGGGCGGACTGACTGTATAGTGAGCCGGAAATATCGGGCTTAACGCGACTCGAACGCCGAATGGTTGTGTGTGTAAATTGTCAATGATTTATACGGTAAATTCGGCATTATACAGTGCACACACACACACACACATCCACGTGCCGCAAGCCGATGGGAGCTGCTGTGAGCTTTTGATTGTAAATTGAAGCCTTTAGAGCTCTTTTCATCTCCATTTACGCCCCATTCACCTCCATTTTGACCACCGAGTGCCACCACAAACCCTGGCAAAGGAATGACGCTACAAAGGATGAGGAAAAAGAGGAAACAGTGGGTAGTTGTGTTTCCGATAAGCTGTAGTTATTACCTTTTGAGACTTTCAGGACCCTGTGATCGTGTGTGAAAATTGGAGGCTTCTGATTCCTTCTGACCATGCCACGAAACTAGCTCCCATATATTGTAGGTGTGTGTTTCGTGGCAATATTTGAAGGACTCATTTACCTCCAAGTTCCTGACTACTTCACAGGGTCCTTTAACCAATTTCAAAGCATTATACAGAGAGTTCAGGTTAAGTTCGGATAGTGTTTGGGTTAGGTTAGGTTAGGTTAGGTCAGTTTATGTTAGATTCAGATTAGGTGAGGTTGAATTAAAGTACGGTAAATTTGGTTTTGAATAGAATGAGTTAGGTTTGGATTTAATTGAGTTAGAATAGTTAAAACGGTAGTAGTATTTTTCTTGAAACTTCATTAAGCATAGTTATTATTGAGTCATTTGTCTTTTAATGTTATGGAAAGCTGAAGGCTAAATATATTTGTTTTGTTTTGTTGGGAAGATGAACTGTTTTGCTCCTGTTGATGTGACAATATACAAATTAAATACAACAACAACAACAACAACAACAACATCTAGCAGCCTGTGAGAAGCAAATGCACTGTAGGAGAGAAATATATTTATGGGAGAATAGAAGAGGAGGAGGGGCGAATATACAGTATATAGGAACATGCAAAGAGCTCTCGTCTGTAGTCTGTGAAAATAGTCTAGGCAGGCAGGGAGGAAGGGAGGGAGGCAGACAGGGAGGAAGGGAGGGAGGTAGACAGGGAGGGAGGGAGGGAGGCAGACAGGGAGGCAGGGAGGCATGATCACCACACCACACCACACACACGTAACTGTTATTGTGGGGTTTTACTTAATACATCGTAGGGTCAAGTACTAGTGATCACACACACACACACACACACACACACACACACACACACACACACACACACACACACACACACACACACACACACACACACACACACACACCCATACAATCACTTTTCCACCCTTTCAACAACAACACACACACATACACACACACACACACACTGCCGGGACCATTACTTCGTCGGAACACGAGAAAAGTATAGATTTGAGGACAAAGGTTGGAAACAAGTGAACCTAACATTGTTTTGGATCCACGAGGCAGCAGGACACCGGCATCACTCACCTGTTCTGGACAATAGGAGGTCACGTCCGGTACTTGTGACCTCACTCAAATGGCTTCCTCTACTCCTTCTTACTCACCCCCCCCCCCCTCAATCAATCCCCACTCTCACTCTCCCCTCCCCCTCAATCCCACCTCTCACTCTACCCCAATCCCCACTCTCACTCTCCCCCAATCCCCACTCTCACTCTACCCCAATCCCCACTCTCACTCTACCCCAATCCCCTCTTTTACTCACCCCAATCCCCCCTCTCACTCCTCCCCAATCCCCTTTCTCTTACTCCCCCCAATCCCCCCCTTTCCCTCCAGCCTTAACCCCCCCCCCCCCATCCACCAACCGAACACCGACACCCCAGCTAGCGCCCCCCTACCTACAGTACACACCCCTCCCCTCCCCACCTCGCCTGCACAACCCCCCTCTATCCTCCATTTGCACCCCTTTCCCTCATTTGTACCCCATCTACTCTTCCCCACCTGCATCCCCCCCCCCCCCATCCCCCATCCCTGCACCGGTTCCAATACTGTGTGTGTGTGTGTGTTAATGTCTGTTTTTTATATCCTTTTCGCTCATTGCAGTTGACAGTGATGGTTGAAGTGCAAAAAATTCGTAGTTCAAATTATTATTTTTTTTTTTTTTAGAATATTTGAGTTCACACTGATGGTTGATGCGCATAAAATAATAATTGAAATTATCGCTTTTATTATTAGGTTTTGATATATTTGAATTTGTAATAATGGTTAACTCATAATTCCCTTTTTTCAAGCTGTCAATAATATTAAAGTGTACTGTTGCCTATATGAAAACTAAAGGGTCTAATGGACTCGTCTCTTATGGGGAAATTGGAGGGTTATTGATTCCTCCAACGTATGCTACGAAACAGGTATATAACCCCATTCGTAGATTGTGGTATATACTCGTGTGTTTACTGCCATTGTTTGGAGGATTTAATAACCTTCCAATCTGACAACACGAGTACTTCTCTAATGAAAACCGGACCATGTGAAGTAACAAAGAAAGAAAAAGTAAAGAATGCTGAACAAAAAATTACCTATAAAAATATTACCCTCGTTCACCGAGTCCGAATTGGCAGACGAAAAGACAAAAAGGCTAAAAGAGTTGTCCAGGGGCCTTGGGGGACAAAAATCAAATCCATATATGCATGGCAAGCGATGGTAAAGAGTGAACGTCGTTGGAGTTGATTGAAAGTCACTCAAAATATGTGGGGGAAAAAATATTAGTTCTGTTCCGAGCAGATGAGAGGGAGAGTGACTGCCCTACCTCTATATCTCATAGTGGGAACCGATAGCACTCTTAATGATTAGTTAAAGAAGGTGTTTATGTCCATATTAGTGATTTTTATGTTTAAACTCAATCTTATATCCCTCACCACGAAAATAGCACAGAAAGAAGTAAACAGAAAATAAAAATGTGAGTAATCCTTATGATGATATGTCTATGTACGATGCAATATTCCTTACCACAAATAATGTCGCAGAGAATAAAAAGAAACTAATCCTCGTGGTGATATGTTAATGTTTGATACAGTACCCCCTTTTTTTTTTTTTTTTTTTTTATATTAAACAAAAAGAAGCAGAGAGAGTAGGCTATTATAAGAAGGCTATTATCCTTCATGGTGACTTGTTCAGGCTCAGCGCTCACTCTATCACTCACCACCAGATGTCACAGAAAGGGCCAGACAATAATAGATTTGATTCGGTAGAGTGACTGAGGCAATGTTCCTCCTCGATAAACTTGCCCTGCTCACCACATCCTGAATAATATAGAGTATAATTGACAACATAGATTTCATTCCCTTCCCACGAGTCATTTATTATTCTTATAAACATTAAAAGGGTCAAGGGTTTCTAGGCGAATTGGAGGCTACTCATTCCTACATGTTCACCCTTACCACCAACTTGACTATCTGTGAATGAGTGTGTGTTGTTGATATATGTCACTGATAATCAAAATTTCTCACTGTATTTCATGTCCCATATAATTATAATCCTTTGGAGGTGTTGTAGAACTAGTGTGAGCGTGACTGTCTAACCAGAGGGCCGGCGGTCGGTCGTAAATACTGTGTGTGTGGGGGGGGGGGGGGGGGGGAGGGGGTAACACATTCAGAACGCTGACTGGATGCCGGCAGAGAAAGGGAGAGAGTGATGGTGTAAAAGATATGTATACATTGAACAGAAGGCCAGGGCAGAGAGATGGATGGATGAAGGGAGAGACGACTGACTGACTGACTGCATAAGTAACTGACTGACTCACTGACTGCATAAGTAACTGACTGACTGACTGACTGACTGCATAAGTAACCGACTGACTGACTGACTGCATAAGTAACTGACTGACTGACTGACTGACCACCTCGCCTTTACACTAACTAGGATGAAAAAATATAAGGTTTGTCAGATATACGAGGAGATGCATTGTAACTATTTTGGAGTTGCAGCGTACGGTACCAGTGACTCACATTAGCGGTATGTTCGTGTTTCCCTGCAGCATGGATGAATCAGAGTAAAAGAGAAATACAGATAAACAAGGATAAATAATGTCTGGAAAAAACGAATAAGAATGACAGTGGATAAAATAAAGGAATAAACAAGGAGAAAAAAAAAGAATAAACAGAAATGAAAAATAAATTAACAGAAAAATTAACAGAGTCTATGGATAAACAGGAGTAAACAGAAATAAACAGAGGAGGAACTACGAGTGAACAGAATTAGCCTAAACTGGAATCATTATAGGTTAGAAAAGTGTTGTTGACGTACGGTAATATAAAGGAAATATATGGGTTTCATTCAGGCCATTAAAAAAATAACACTGGAAATCATCATATAAATTGGACTTGTGTGGATATCATAGGTCTCTCTCTCTCTCTCTCTCTCTCTCTCTCTCTCTCTCTCTCTCTCTCTCTCTCTCCTCTCTCTCTCTCTCTCTCTCTCTCTCTCTCTCTCTCTCTCTCTCTCTCTCTCTCTATCTATCTATCTTTCTATCTATCTATCTCTATCTCTCTCTCTATCTCTCTCTCCTTTATTGTACATCTACGATCTCTGAAACTTCGACTAATGTGTGTGTTCTTTCATCGTGATATTAAAGGGATAGTATACTTTTGATAGATAGCAGCGCCTTGATTCCTCCAAAGTATGCCAGGAAACAGACCCACATGAAGAAAAATAATGGTATCCTGTTGTCAATTAAGGCGGAGCGCTCCAAAGTACCCAAAGTTTACGATACAAATAATGGATGGATAATTTTGGAGAAGATTTGGGATTTACATTTTTAATATTTTTGATCTTTACGAGGGGGTGACATCACTGAATTTGAAGTATTACTGAATCATGTTTCTGAACGATGTCGTCAACAGACCAACTATACGAACAACTAATTATGGAAACCTCTTTACAGTCACACTTTTTGAGGAACACGTTGCCCTCCACCTCAACGTAAAAAATGTTATCCCCTATTAATTAACCCTCTGCCCACCCGTCACACACACACACACACACACACACACACACACACACACACACACACATATACACATACACACACACACACACACACACACACACCGTATATTACAAACACTCGTAATTTATTGGACAGTTACGTTTTCTCGCTCGCCATTCTCTGTTCGTCCGTCAGTGTTTCAATGGGACCCTTTTTTCTTGATATTGCTAACGTAATTGAATAAACAGTCAGTGTAGTGAAAGTCAGGAAGTGAATAGACAGTTAGTATCGTGAAAACCAGGTGAAAAAACAGTTAGTATAGTGAAATGCATGCAGTGAATAAACAGCCAGTATAGTGAAAACCAGGAAGGGAATAAACAGCCAGTATAGTGAAATGAAAACCAGGTGAATAAACAGTCAGTATAGTGAAAGCCAGGAAGGGAATAAACAGTCAGTCAGTCTCGTAACAGTCAGACAGTGAATAAACAGTTGGTATCATAACAGTCTGGCAGTGAAAAGATAAATACTCGTGGTCTAAATTACGGTATATATCCAAGTGTTATTGTACCGGTGTATATAAATAAATAGCCTCTCCTAAGTCTTCCCACTCCTAATAAATGACATAGATATAGGTTCGAAGGGAGTGTAGGTGTATAGGTTCGAAGGGAGTGTAAGTGTATAGGTTCGAATCCCCATCCAACCCGGTGGTGGAATGGTAATATAAGTGGTTGGGGAAGTGATGAAGTAAGGTCAGAATCCCGGCCATAATATGTATACTAGAAGTTGAGTGTATCACAATATGGAAATGATACTGGGAAACTTGTCATTTCTCAGCTGCTTCTCTGGGTCTGTCCCCTTTCGTCTACGTTGGATTTATTTGTACTCGACACTATTATATTCATCACCACCATATGACGCAGAAAGAAGCAGACAGTTACAATAGAGAAAGAGAGAGAAAAAATTACTCACACACTCACAAGCACACACTCACATACACACACTCTCTCTCTCTCTCTCTCTCTCTCTCTCTCTCTCTCTCTCTCTCTCTCTCTCTCTATCTATCTATCTATCTCTATCTCTATCTATCTATCTATCTATCTATCTATCTCTCTATCTCTATAAAAGAAAAAAGGTGTTCCCTCTAGTTCATCTCCCTGGTTTACACACAGCCAGCACGAACAGAGAATAAAATGCGACGGTGAACATTGAATACTGAAACACACTGACTCGGTAATGGTGATGTTACGTATTCGTCAAAATGTTAGGTTAGGCCCCACGTGTCGAAATGCTCCGTAAAATATAGCATAGCCAACGAGGAAATGCAGGTATACAGACTAACTAACTAACTAACTAACTAACACTCTAATTAACTGACTGACTAACTAACTGACTGACTAACTAACTAACTAACTAACTAACTAACTAACACTCTAATTAACTGACTGACTAACTAACTAACTAACTAACTAAGTAACTAACCAACCATACTCCATTCATTTTAACCTTGAGAACATGTACTTATTCTCTTCTAAGTAATGTGACTTTGTATTCATGTTTTGCGTGTGTTGAAGTGATGATCATAAGTTGCAGATAAATACAAGTGTTGTGTAACTCATTGTGTGTATTGTAGTGCTTATAAGTTGCAGATAAATACCTAGTTGTGTAAATCATTGGTGCAATATGTCTTGGATTACATTATATTTACAAAAAAACAAAAACAAAAACAAAAATTAAATGAGGGAGTGAGCCCATACATTCTCGCCTGGTGGAATAAATAATGGAGTGTATCAAACTACTGTATCAAACTAACTGCAACCTGGCCAATCTGTACCTAATTCAATTTACGCCAAGCCATCACTACCACACGTTTCCAGGGGGCCAATATCCCGTATCAGTACACGACGTAAACACACATCCACGTGATTTCCATTAGCATAATTAATTATACACAACGCGTCAGAGTGAAAGCTGCACAGATAGAAGAGCTTAGTGTGAAATATGACAGTGAGGTGTAAACAGTGGTCGACTAAAGTCATGTATCAACCAACCAGACACACAGACAGACACACAGAAAGCAAGCCATCATCTACCCCATCATTCTGGGGTAACAAATTTAGGGCCCGTATTCATAAAGCATCTCGATGTTCGTACTTGTTCGTTCGTATATTTGCATTTTGGACTTTGGCTCAGTGTTTGATTCTCATTTCAAGGGGGACTTCTAATGTGGATGAACTGGAGGCATTTCTTCGTGTCAAATATTGCTATAAATCAGACATACTCGTACCCTGTGTCATAATTATAATGAAATTGTCTTTTTGCCCTTAATTAAAGCAGTTATAGATATTGCCACTCTTGAGGTTTCATTTCGAAGTAGATTTTTGTTAGTTTGGAGAAATCTGTCTGTTTACTTCCTATTTGCCGTCAAGAAGGTACCGGGTATCCCTTTTAATGTTTCTTCAGTCATCAATGCACAAGCCATCAAGAATACCTTCAATGTTTATTAGCAGACTATACTGTACTTTCACATTCCTCTCATAGATTCGTGAACCCCTAAATACCGAGAAGTGTATTTATTACCTCAAGAGAGATGTTTAGACGGACTTCCCTCACAAATCCAGTACCACTGTGTCGAAATTTATGGGAATGACGAGATACAACCAGAAAGTAATTCATTAATGTATATAAACTTTTAACGTGGAAATATTTCGAAATAACATACTGTATTACGTGATGCATCAACATGAAAGACCTGCAAATTTTCAGTTTTGACTTTAACTTTAAATAATTGCAGGACAAGTCTCATATTTCTGACACACACAAAAAGCATTGGTCAGTAGAACACTTGTCAGGATACACAGTGTACTATCAAAGACAAAACTTAGGGATATTATATGCAGTACGAGAATGATAACTGCAGCTTAATAATGATATAGATAGAAAATTGGAGGTATATGAGTCCTTCAATTTCTGTCGCGAAACACCACCTATAGGGAAGGAGCTTGTTTCGTGGTATGATCAGCAAAAAATCAAAAGCCTCCAATTCTCATACACGATCACAGGGTCCTTAATGTCGAACAATATACTATATAATTATATTAGCTGCCCCACTCGTACGTAGCCTAACTGCCTCAAACTTTGCTATACTCAGGTTTTCATTGTTTCACCAACTACCGTATAGACTCAAAGACGCTTGCTGTGACATTTGTGTTGCTGGTTCATTATGTATTCTGCCTGGAAAAACAAACGTGAAAAAGGTCGTGCAAAAATGTCAGCTCTTTATTTTTTTTTTTTTTCTCTTTTTTTTTTCTACCAATAAAACCATCCTGGAAAACTATGCTTTCTGGATTTATATTTTTCAGGCATGACGTGAGGGATTCGTGGTTGTGAGGCACCAATAATCCGGGAGTAAATCCTACCAGGTATAGGCAGATGTACAGGCACGAGCACTAATAATTATACAGGTTTGGTTGAAGCATTGAAAAGTCCAATTCACCAACGAAGTAATTCCACTGGCGATCTTATTGTGCCTTTATTTACTGTCTGTAGTTATTCGAAGCACACCTGGATACTTATTAATGCTCGTAACTGTACATCCAAGAGCCATAGTAAGTACCCAGATGTGCTTCGAATAACCAGATGAAGGAATATATAAACGAGCTCCAGCCAGTATTATAAAACGTTGTATTTCGTTCACTGGCATGTCAGATGATTAAAAAATTCAACAAGATCTGTATACGTATTATGGTTCAAGACTGTACCTATGCATTCCTAACTACGCTACGGTACACTGAGGGTCAAACATTCTGTACTGATCCGAGACACAAACAACATGAATCCCTACCAACCTCTCCTCCCATATCTCTCCAGTTGGTAGAGATTCATTCATATTGTGCCTCGGGTCAGGACAGAATTATTGATTCCATCAGTGAACACACACTGAAAAAACTATCGGTACAATTTTGGTGTGAAACATTCTGACGCCACAGACTATGGACACTGAAAAATATCTTGTTTATTCCCTGGGCATCATGAGCCGTGTCCATTATTTACAGAGCCATCAGACCTTTCCTGTTCGATAGTTTTTTAATCGTGTGTACAGTTGGATCGATGTCATGGAAGCGAGAAAAGTGACGACGATAACAGCCGCCGGGCCAAAATTTACCAACTTATGGTATAGGGAAAGGGATATGATAAGGCAGTTGGGAAGACTTATGTCCTCGTGTTGAGAAAGAATGTGAAAAGATAGCACTCTTGGAAAGATATTCACACCTTTCACGCTTCACGGAGTTTTTGGCAAGTGTTGAATAAATTATTTGGCAAGGTTCTGAGTTGGTGCTGGTACTGTACTCTCAGGGAACCACAATTGTCTTTTGTGAATGTTATTGTTATACAGTAACATGGTTTATATTTACCCATTTAGACAACTGGACTTTTTACATTTATTTACCCACTTAGATAACTGGACTTTTTACATTTATTTACCCACTTAGACAACTGGACTTTTACATTTGTTTACCCACTTAGATAACTGGGCTTTTTACATATATTTACCCACTTAGATAACTGGACTTTTTACATTTATTTACCCACTTAGAGAACTGGACTTTTTACATTCACCTATATTATATTCTCTGGTATAAACATAGAGACCTTAACTTCCAAATAGTTGTCGGCATCCGATCTGTGATTAAGGGGATAATTTTTGTTTTAGGTGAATTTGAGTGATACTGATTCCTCCAAGCCAGGCCAAGAAACAGACGACCTCAGTGTTACTAATAGGGGTGTTTCTGTTTTGTGATATAGTTTGGTGGAATCAATAGCCGTCAAATATATCGACACAAAACAACCTAATCCTTAAGGGAATAATAGACTCTTGGTAAATTGGAGTGTCTTGATTCCTCCAAGGTATGCCAGGAAACAAAATCAGATGATAAACAAAAAATGGTATCCTGTTGCTCGGAATAGTTTCGAGGAATTAGTTGATCCAGATTTACCAACAATGTACTGTACTAGGCTACCTCCCTCCTTAAAAGAGTAAAATTTCTAAAGACTTCCTGGATACGTTCCACGCTTCACCAGACCTAATGGAATTAAATTACGACTTCCTTCCTACTTTTCCACATCAGAGCAGCCTATTCTCCGTGTCACCTCTGCTACCCCATTTTCTTCTAGTTATTTTTGTTTTTCAGTTATTTATTTTATTCATTTATACTTTATTTTTAGTGCAGCATAAACATCGTGGCCCAGGTCATCACCAACCAATGTACACACACTGACGCACATATAAAAACACATACACAAACTCTCTCTCTCTCTGGATGAAATAATGATAAGACAAAGTTGGTAGAGACTATGACAAGAAATCTACTAAAAGGAGAGGGCATATGATATTGTAGGGAAAAGATAAAAGAACTTTGTTTGTGAGAAACTTTGGGATCACACTCCTACATCTCCCCAGCACATATCACACCCTCTCTTCCCAACCCATCTCACCCCACACCCACACACCCCACATCAGACTAGCAGATATCACCCCACACCCAGACATCCTCTCTTCTTTCCAACACATCTCAGCACACACCCACCCATCCTCTCTTCTTCCCAACACATCTCACCCCACACCACACCCACCCACTTCTCCCCAGCACATCACACCCACATCTTACACCACACCCACCCACTTCTCCCTAGCACATCACACCCACATCTTACACCACACCCACCCACTTCTCCCTAGCACATCACACCCACATCTTACACCACACCCACACCCCTCATTTTCTGACCTTACTGAAATTACTGAATGGTCTGTTGATTTGCCGTGACTCTGCCTGTAAAGTGAATGAAGCCACAGACGTCCATATGGCAACCTAAACGAATGAAGGAGAAGGAGGGAATATACGATTACATCATGTATGTGTGTGTGTGTGTGTTTAACAGGCAGTGTGATGGGTATTTGTGATTTGTGTGTGTGTATAAAAGGCAATGTGATGGGTAAGGCCTATTTGTGTGTGTGTGTGTGTTCGTGTGTGTTTATAAAAGTCAGTGTGTGTGTGTGTGTGTGTGTGTGTGTGTGTGTGTGTGTGTGTGTGTGTGTGTGTTCTGTCCCTGCAACATCAAAGGGAGGAGATGACAATTTAGGGCGATGATAGACATGGCTGTGTGTGTGTGTGTGTGTGTGTGTACAATTTGTTAAATGTGATACTTCTATTATATATTTGCTCTCGTCCCAAAGTAGAAGAATATTTTAGAATTACTTATTGATTGAAATTGACCTGTGCCATTTAAGTAATTAATTTTATTTGTGGAATATAAAACTAACTTTAATATAATAATGTGCCTACAATAAATTCTAAGTTATATCTATCTGGTTTTAATAATAATAATATACTGCATATGGTTAATAAAGGAATATTTATGCCTAATAACTTTAGGGACGAATTTATGAGTCAATATACTTCATTCGTGTGTCTTTAGCGTTTCGTATCTAACCATCACTAAAAGGTTTCCCGGGAAGTTAGGATATTTATGTATATATTTTTATTGTTCTTTATTAACCTTTAGTACTACATACCCCAGTTAGGATATAAATGTCAGACTCTGTGTAGTTTACGCTCGAAGGCTTCCTTGACCATTTTCTTTAGTACCAACATCCACTCTCTGTTTCTATAAGAGGCCACACTCAACAAGTTTCATCTTAACTTCACAAATTACACTTTCCTCTCATTTATTCATTTATTTTTATAATTATATCATTTTATTTTTTTGTAGCTAACCCTTTTTGTAACTGATTTAGTGACATCACATATATAGTGCTTGAAGATAATACGAATACTCTACATACATACGTACAGCACATGCTTGAAGATAGGCTATACGAATACATACATACATAAAGTTTAAAAAATACATACATATATACATACATACACATACATACAGTAGTGCTTGAAAAAATACGAATACATGCATAATTTTACATAGTGCTGGAAAATAATACATACATACCGGTATTGAAAAAATATATTCATTCAGTATCGTATGTCTGGATAGAATATTTATGATCTATATTTTTCTTTAGAGGAAGGAAGGAAGGGAAGGAAGGAAGGAAAGAAGGGAGGAAAGGAAGGAAGGAAGGAAGGAAAGGAAGGGAGGAAAGGAAGGGAAAGAGGGGAGGGAGGGAAGAAAGCAACACAAATAGCAACATACAGACTGGCCCAGAGTAAGCAAGTACAGAGTCACGAGTAAAAATAATAAGTATCCTATCCTGGTCTGATTTGAACAGCCCGGTGGAGTATCAAACATGATCCAGCACTGTCCTGTGCAGTCGGCGGCAAAAGTCCTGTCGCCTCACTTGCTTCACCGAGGCACGCAATGTTCATAGACTCGAGATTATTAGGTGTAGAAAACGTGTGTATATTTATCGAGTCCATGAACACTGTGCGTCTCGGTGAAGCAGGTAAGGCGACAGGACTTCTGCTGCCGACTGTACACTGGGGGTATCAACAATATGCTGTCCTGATCCGAGACACAACATGAATCTGTACAACAAACCTCTCATACCATCACTCCTCCCGAATCACAACTTCACTTGGTACTGATTCATATTGTGCTTCGTATCAGGACAGAATTATTGACCCCCAGTGTACAGTATATTCATTTGGTTTGTGTGTGTGTGTGTGTGTGTGTGTGTGTGTGTGTGTGTGTGTGTGTGTGAATGGATGGATGACTCGTGGCTACCGTCGTTTGTACAGTGACGGTCAAAAGTCCAGGTAGGTCTTATCACCTTTTTTCGAGGCCATTTCATTTATAAGTGTTGCAGGACTATTGACCGGGACTGTACAGAGGAGTAAAGAGATTATGGCTTCTTTCTTACAAGGTACTAAATGTGTATGTAAGAGAGTGTTAGAGATGTTTGTTAGAGACTGTTAGGGATGTTTGTTAGAGAGTGTTAGGGATGATTGTTAGAGACTGTTAGGGATGTTTGTTAGAAAGTGTTAGAGATGTATGTCAGAGAGTGTTAGAGATGTATGTTAGATATGTTGGTGTTGAATATCTTTTTATGAGTCTATTCGTTTCATTAGTATTAGTGTTACGTTGTATTGACTTCGATATATTGCCATAGGAACTAGAAATAAGTAAATAAGTACCGGAAATTGAACATCAAATATTTTTATTGTATGTATACGTATATTCTCTACATCTCTCGTTCTATTTTGATATTATTATTATTATTGTTATTGTTATTTTTTTTTCTGTCACGATCAAAAGTTATGTCACCTAACACGTCTTTTGGTTATAGAGGTAATTTGGAGCAACTGATTCCTCCATAGTATTCCCAGCAACAGACCACGTTAATAGTTGTGTTGGTGTGGACGTGTTTCCTGGCATATACTTTGGAGGAATCTAGGTGCTCCAATTTATGTTATTTGTTGTCTATGTGTGTCATGTTAGAAATGTCATAACAGACGTGTGGCCTGACTTTTGGGTGTGACTGTACGATTGCTTTCAGTGAACCAGGTCAGGCTTGTGATATATTCAGTGCAGATAGCGAGCGAGAGGGAGTGAGAGTGAAGTGGGGTGAGTGTAAGAGGGAGTGAAAATGTGTATGAGAGAGAGAGAGAGAGAGAGAGAGAGAGAGAGAGAGAGAGAGAGAGAGAGTGTGTTAGAGGAAGTGTAAGAGGGAGTGAAAATGTGTATTAGAGAAAGTGGAAAGGGATGAATATTAAACGTAGTAGGGTGTGAGTGAGAGCGCATGTTGTGGAGTGGGTGTGAGAGGGAGTATGTGATAATGGAGTGAGTGTGAGAGAGAGTGTGGATGTGAGAGGGAGTATGTAATAATGGAGAGAGAGAGAGAGAGAGAGAGAGAGAGAGAGAGAGAGAGAGAGAGAGAGAGAGAGAGAGTACATTTATTGAAAGAGTACATTAATTGAAAGCCATTTCCACCTCCGGTTTTAATGAATGATATGATGCGTAATTTATAATATTTGATAGTCAGTTTATTTTCTCATTATGTGGGGTTTTCCGTGTTAATTATAATCTGCTGGTAAGACAAAGTATCAATAATGTAAAGGAAAAATACAGAGCTGGTCACCCTTATAATATACTGTACTGACTCTGTTTAATAGTTGTTGTTTTATTAAGGGGAGATTATTTTGTTGGTGAATTGGAAGGTCTCTGATTCCTCCACACTATGCCACAAAACAGATGCCCTATTAGTATACCATTGAGGGCGTCTGTTTTCTGGTATAATTAAGAGAAATCAGTCGCCTTCCAATTTACTAAACAAGTGAATCTCCCCTTAAGGATCCTTAATTAAGAAAAGCTTTGGGGGATTGACACAGGGTTGGGTTCACACCTTTTTCAACCCTGGGAATATATTATGCAGATGAAATGCTCCGGGAGTGGTGATATCAAATTTATCGTTCAATAAAGGCAGATGAAGTTCCTTGCAAAATATGAGAATCCCACAAGAGGAATTTTTCTCTCCTCGTCTCCCTCTCTCCCTCCTTACCTTCATGAGTTCAGTAATCCCTGTTGTGAACTGGAAAGATATAAATAAGTTTTCGTTTCCAAGACATCAGCTTTCCAGGTACTGATTTGGGAGGGGAGGTTCTTGTGTTCCTCCAGATTAGAGAAGATCAAGAGTCAAGGTAACTAACACACAAACACCAGGGAAATACAGGTGCATGAGGTTAGATTTATTCATTTGTACCCTAGAAGAGGAAGAGGAAGCCTTGCCTCAGCCTCTCTTCACATGAATGGAATCCATACTCAGTGTCTGCTTCTATTTGTTTTTACATGGTGGTGAGGGGTATAATTTTAAGGACCCTGTTATCGTTTATCAGACTTGATGGCTTCTGATTCCTCCTGTGTGTGCCACGAAACAAGCTCCTTCAATACGATTGATATTTCGTGGAAAATTTGAAGGACTCGGTAACCTCAAAATTTCTTATGTCATTTGTCACATTCAGTCATTACATTATTATTCAGAAACCAGGGTAATTAGATTTCTATAAATATATTCCCTACACTACGGTCCCTTATAGCCTACTTTCCATTGGCCGGACAGCTGAGCCAGACCCGTCCAGTCGCTCACCCAATACAATTCCGTCCAAATTGGCAATTACACTACAACAACTAAGTTACCAGGAGGCGACGTGAGGCCGAGAGGAGCCCGACTTGTTCACTTCTCGACAGGACTCGCTCTAAATTAGATCCTTCCTTCCCACACGCTTCCTTCCCTTCTCACACGCCTCCTTCCCATCCCACGTATTTCCTTTCTTTCCCACTCGCCTCCTTCCCTTCCCACACGCCTCCTTCCCTTCCCACACTCCTCCTTCCCTTCTCACACGCCTCCTTCCCTTCCCACTCGCCTCCTTCCCTTCCCACACGCTTCCTTTCCTTCCCACACGCCTCCTTCCCTTCCCAGCCGCAACCTACCCTTCCCACGTGTTTCCTTCCCTTTTAATGTCACTCCCTTCCTTCCCACACATCGCCCTTTCTCAATTGCATATTTTTCCTTCTCATATATTCATTTCAGCGCGTGTCACTTCCTCTCCATGCATCTTATTCCCCTCCTAGACACCGATTTCTTTTCTCCACCCACTCTCCCCTCACCTCTCCTCCTCTTCTTCCCACACGCCCCCTCCGTTTTCCACACCTCCCACTCTCTCCTCTCTCACCTCCCACTCCCTCCTCTTCTTTCCATACACATCCCCTACTCCTCTTCCCACAAGCCCCCTCCTCTTCTGCTTATACATGTCCAAACCTTCCCATACTTTCATACACTCCTCCGCTACTTTCCACACTCCTCCACTCATGACTTTAGACACTCCTTCATATCTACACTTGCTATAACACGAACACACTTCTCCTTCACACATCCTTTCCTCTCCTTCACACCTCTCCCCTTAGTTATTTGATAATTACAATAAGGAAATTAGGTCATGCCAATTACAGGAGTACGAACGAGTATATTGCAATACAAAATAAATCTATATTAGTTCTTTGATAATAAGGAAATCAGGTCATGCCAATTACGAACGAGTATATTGCAATTAAAACAATAAATTTCTCCAAGGTCATTAAAGTCGATGACGTCAGATACTGTTAGCACCATTCACGTCATTGAGTTCAGTGATGTGTAAGGGTCTAATTAATGTGGACTTTGATCATTAAATCGTCTTTATGGTGTCGTTCGTTGTGTGTGTGTGGGGGAATTTCAGTGAGGGCTTGTGATTCCTCCAAACTATGTAAGAAAACAGATCATTTACTCGTATTTACTGAAGTGGTCTGTTGCCTGATAGAGTTTGTAGGAGTCGATACCGTAGCTCTCATGTTATTTACCCCCCCCCCCTCTCAAAAAAAAAATGAGAGAGAGAGAGAGAGAGAGAGAGAGAGAGAGAGAGAAGGGAGGGGAGCGAGAGAGGGGGGGAAGAGAAAGAGAGAGGGAGAGAGAGAGGAAAAGAGAGAGAGGAAATTACTCCACTCATGGGGGTAGTACACTTTTGGTACAGTCATGGTCAAAAGGGCTGCAACCTGGTGAATAAAAGCGAGCCATTTTGATTGAATTTTATTAACCAATATTGCAGAGATCAACAGATAATTATAATTTCGGATCATTTTTCGAAGCCATCTCATTGGACGGTGTTGCAGGACTTTAGATCATGACTATACTGTACATTGGGGCGCCTCGATTCCTCCAAAATTTACCAGAAAACAGGACCAGCTTAACATAAATAATGGTGGCCTGTTGGTTGGCATAGTTTTGAGGAATCAGTTGCTCCGTAATCGTGTATGAAAAGTGGAGGCTTCTAATTCCTCCTGACCATGCCACGAAACAAGTTCATTCCATGTAGGTGGTGTTTCGTGGCAATATTTGAAGGACTCTTTCTATTTTTAATTTTCTGACTACATCACATGGACCCTTCAGGGGGATATTTTGTGATGGTAATTCTGGAGCAACTGAATCCTCCAAATTATTCCAGGCAACAGAACACCATTATTTCTGCTCCTCTGGTTCTGTTTTTCTGGCATACATTGGAGGAATCAAGGTACTCCAATGTACCAAAAGAGAATTACCACCTTAACCAATATTAGGTAACCATCCAGTGACGGTATTTGGTATTTTGTGAATTTTGTGAATTTTGTATTTTGTATTTTGTGAATTTGGTATTTGGTATTTTGTGAATTTGGTATTTGGTATTTGGTATTTTGTGAATTTGGTATTTGGTATTTTGTGAATTTGGTATTTGGTATTTGGTGAATTTGGTATTTGGTATTTTGTGAATTTGGTATTTGGTATTTGGTGAATTTGGTATTTGGTATTTGGTATTTTGTGAATTTGGTATTTGATATTTTGTGAATTTGGTATTTGGTATTTTGTGAATTTGGTATTTGGTATTTTGTGAATTTGGTATTTGGTATTTGGTGAATTTGGTATTTGGTATTTGGTGAATTATTATTAACCCACAAGTCTGAACATCACCACTTTAATTCATTTTCAAGGGCATTAA
>JAWZYT010006294.1:0-20000 GCA_034508575.1 Petrolisthes manimaculis | reverse complement strand
TTTATTAACATTCCTTCATTTACATTATCTTTCATTAACATTATGCTCTGGGACCTCTGATAAATCATACACATCCTTGGCGACATTGTCATAAATAAAATTATTATTAATATTTGGTAGGATCTCATTACAGCTCTTTCCGGTATGTGTATTGGTCTTAAGGGGAGAGTATACTTTTAGTACATTAAAGCATCTAGATTCCTCCAAAGTATGCCAGAAAACAGACCAAAATGAAAAAAAATAATGGTATCCTGTTGCCTGGAATAGTTTGGAGGAATCATAATCTCCAAAAATGTCAGAACTATACTCTCCCCTTAAGGGAATATAAATACACACATCATCTTTCCATTCCTGGCATAATTAATGATATTTTTTACCTGCACAAGTGGATATTCCGCTTTTAAAACCCCGACTTGAATTCATAGTAAATTTGCATATCTTACACACATAATGAGTTTCCAGATAGTGGGTGTTAAGGACCTCTGTGATGTAGTAAGAAAATTGGAGGTTAGTGAGTCCTTCAAACATTGCCACGAAACACCATCTACATCGAAGGGGCTTGTTTCGTGGCATAGTCAGGAGGAATCAGAAGCATTCAAATCTCATACACGATCACAGGGTCCTTATAAACCCCCGATAACTCGATATTTAATCATCTCGTTAGCAAATACTTGACCCCAAAATAATTACCAGGTTATTTATACCATTATATGACACACGTTTAATTTAGGGAGTAATACACCGTTGTTACATTAATTTTGAAGGCCTTTATATTCCTCCAAAGTATGCCAGAAAACGAAAGAGACTAGATAAAAAAAAAAAAGGGTGGCTGGTCTGTTGCTTGGAATAGTTTGGAGAGGAATCAGTCGCTCCAGATTTATTTACCAACTCCATTATATATATTCCCCCTTAATTAAAATTCAACACGGTAAGAGGAGATGGGAACTGAATTTGTATCGTCGACTGTACACACGAACGAAACAGCTTGACCCGACGAGAGCCATTATATGTAAAGTAATGAAGGCCATAACCACCTGGAGCCTTGTATGTATGTATGTATGTATGTAGGTATGTATGTTGTATGTATGTATGTATGTATGTGTCTTGTATGTATGTATGTATGTTATATGTATGTATGTATGTATGTATGTATCTATGTGTCTTGTATGTATGTATGTATGTGTCTTGACAATATGTAGGATTGTGTATATGACAGTGTAAGGGGGTGTGGGAGTTGGGGACAGGCTTTGGGGGGTGGGGGTGCGGGAATAAGGGGACAGGCTTGGAGTGGGTAGAAAGCCTGTCCCCTATCCCCGCACTCCCCCTAACCCCTCCCCCCCCAAGCCTGTCCCCCTACTCCCCCACCTTCTAAACCCTCCCCCACCCCCCAAACCCACCCCCTTCACCTACAGATCCTACTCCCCTCTCTCCCTTCCTTCCTTCCTTCCTTCCTTCCTTCCTTCCTTCCTTCCTTCCTTCCTTCCTTCCTTCCTTTTTCACAGTTCTCTCATATGCGTTCTTCCTCGCTTCATTCCCCCTCCATTCCTTCCTCTCGTTATTCTCCCTTTCCTCCCTTCCCCAGCCACCCTCCCTCTCACTCTCTCTCTCTCTTTTGTTCCATCCTATCTCTCTCCCTGTCTTCATCCCTCCTTTTCTCCTACTTCCTCTTTCCTCCTCCACTTACCCCTACTCCCTCCTCCACCTACCCCTACTCATCCCTCCTCCACCTACCCCTACTAATCCCTCCTCTTTTCTTCTCCTCCTCCTCCTCTCCCTCCATCCCTGCACCAGCCTCTCATCCAGCCGGCGTGGGGTAGGTCAAGGTATCATAACAATTATCTACGTCTGGCGTCTGGTGTCTGTTTCATGTCGTAGTGTGGAGCAGTCAGAAGCATCCTGTAATCCCTGACATTCTTACCTCCCTTTTTCATACACCTAACATAAAGGAGGAGGAGAAATGAGGGTGCAGGAGGAGGAGGAGGAAAGAGGGTGAAAGAGAAGAGAAAAGGAGGGATGCAGACAGGGAGAGACAACAAGGATCCTGCTGGGTGTGGGCGGAGACATACGGGCCTATCCCTTATAGTGTTTGTGGTAGAGAAGAAGCAGACTTATAGCATTATTGGATGAGTGAGAGAGAGAGAGGGAGGTTTCAGTGTGTGTGTGGGGGTGTATGTTAAGAGAGAGAGAGAGAGTGTGTGTGTGTGTGTGGGTGTGTGTGTGCGAAAGAGCGAAGGAGTAAGTGAGTGAGTGAGTGAGTGAGAGTTCCTTACCTCCTTTCTTTACCTTCCCCTGATCGAGTTTCCCATTAATGTTTACTTCTTGGTGGGTCATAAGTCTCTTGTTACTGATATACAGAAAACGTTGGGTAATTTCACACCTAATGTATATATCACTGACCCCACTACTCCCCCATCGCTCCCCACTACTCATCTCGTCGCCCCCCATTACTCTCCCTCCCTCACTTTCTTCCTCTTCCCCCCCTTCTCCCTACAACCCCCTTTCCTCAACTACCCACTTTTCCAACCACCCCTTTCTCTCCCCACCACCCCCTCTTCTCCCCTTCCTCCCTATCACCACCACCCTCTTCTCCCCTTCCTCCCTACCACCACCACCCTCTTCTCCCCTTTCCCCCTACCACCACCACCCTCTTCTCCCCTTCCTCCCTACCACCACCACCACCACCCTCTTCTCCCCTTCCCCCCCCCACCACCACCACCACCATCATCACATTGTCGTCCCAAGGTTGGATTGTCACCACTGCTGTTTGATGCTTAATCGTTTCTTTTCGCTTCTAATTAGTAGTAATGAGGCTTCCTGCTGCACCTCTCAGGGAATTCCGCACAACTGGAGGTGGAGGTGGAGGAGGAGGTGGAGGAGGAGGTGGAGGAGGAGGTGGTGGTGGTGGTGGTGGTGGTGGTGGTGGATGGAGCCAGGCTGGAACACAGGCTCTGCTGAATTCTTTGATAATATATATGTGTCTGTAATTAACTCTTTACATTTTGAGTGCCAGGTGTGTGTGTGTGTGTATTTATATATGTCTGTAATTAACTCTTTACATTTTGAGCGTCAGTGTGTTTGTGTGTGTGTGTGTGTGTGTGTGTGAGAGAGAGAGAGAGAGAGAGAGAGAGAGAGAGAGAGAGAGAGAGAGATATTGTGTGTGTGTGTGTTCTGACTAACTCTAGATGACTTTAGTGTATCAGATATCCTAAAAGGGGTACCATACGTTTGATGTCTGGGAATTGGAAAACTATTGATTCATCCAAACAATAAATATATTTTTAATCTCGTCGTAATCTCTCTGTAGTCATAAATATTTTCTATATATAAATGTCGGTAAGATAATGCAGCTAAAAAGTTAGATAATAAGTTACTAAGATAATGAATGGCCTTTGAAACTTATAAGTAAGTCCTTGAGTAAGTCCTTAATGGGAAATCTTCTTATATATGAGAGTATAATGGTAGGCTACTGATTCCTCCAAACTATGCCACGAAACAGATACTACAATGAGGGTATCTGTTTTCTGGCATAGTTTGGAGGAATCAACACAGACCTTCCAATTCACCAACAAGAAAATCTCCCCTTAATGGTTAAAGGAGACACTCTCTTTTTGGTGACTTGGAGGGCCACTGATTCCTCCAAACTATGTCACGAAACTGATCCTCTATGAATAACAATGAGGTCGTGTGTTTCGTGCCATAGTTTGGAGGAATCACCAACACACATATACACCAACAAGAACGTCTCCCCTTAACGACCCCAGTACAGAACAGGAACAATTTATTGAACGTTTATCTATAAAATGTATCACGAAAAAATAAAAAAAAATAAAAAAGGCAGACTGACTATCGGGTTTGTTATTATTTCATAACGAGGTCACGAAAAAAAATCATAAAGCTCAATAATTTTAGCCTGACTCCCAAAAAACTGCTTCTGAGGATAATAATTCTGATCAGGGGAAATTACACTCTGGAATTTTTAGCCTCACCCTCCAATTATTACTGTACGAGAATAGTTTATAATCTTGTGTCAAATTCCCTTTACTTCCCCTCCCTCAATTCCTTCCTTTACCTCCCATCCCTCAATTCCTTCCTTTACCTCCCATCCCTCAATTCCTTCTTTTACCTCCCATCCCTCAATTCCTTCCTTTACCTCCCCTCCCTCAATTCCTTCCTTTACTTCCCCTCCCTCAATTCCTTCCTTTACCTCCCCTCCCTCAATTCCTTCCTTTACCTCCCATCCCTCAATTCCTTCCTTTACTCCCCCTCCCTCAATTCCTTCCTTTACCTTTCTCCCTGCTTTCTTTCTATCACCTCTCCCTGCTTTCCTTCTATCACCTTTCTCCTGTCCTTCCTCCTTCCCTTCGTTTACCTCTCATTCCTTCCTTCTCTTTTCCCCTCTTTACTACCCTTCTTCCTTTTCACCATTAAGGGCGTCTGTTTCCTGGCATAGTGTGGAGGAATCAGACACCATCCATATTCACCAACAAGACACTGTCCACTTAAAGTTAGCTAAGTGTGAGAAACTCATTTACAAGTGTGAGCAGATGAAGGCTCCAGGGTCAGTTGTATAGTTCCTGAGAAGAAAGTATTTGTTTGTGTGTTTGTTGCAAGAAGTGTGGGAAAAGTATTAGCAAGTCTGCAGTGCAATTTTCTTCCCGTTTTCAAACTGGCCTACTATTCATTACGTTCGGAACCACTTACCATTCGTTGTGTTGTTCGCATTTTGTTAAAGTCTAGACGGTATTGCTACGGTAGAGAAAATACAGACACTAAGAGAGAGAGAGAGAGAGAGAGAGAGAGAGAGAGAGAGAGAGAGATAAAGAGAGAGAGAGAGAGAGAGAGAGAGAGAGAACACTATTAATTTAGGAGATAGGACAGTGTTGATATATATTGAACAAACAAATTATTCCTCCAAACTATTCCAAACAAGAGGCCTGTTGCTTAAAATAGTTTGGAAGAATCAGTTGTTCCAAATTTACAAAACACTGTATAATTATTGTTCCCTTAAAAATGGTCATGATGATAAAAGTAGTGTAATTGAAAAGTGATGTGGTGTCAGTGAATATTTTGTATGTTATAAAAATCTAACTTGTATCATGACATACATATAGATTAATGTTAAGTATAGGACAGCAACACATCATACACTCTCTTCGTTTGACCTTCTTTACTTCCTTCCGCCTCCCCGTCGCGTTGTAATCAGTGTTGCCAGGTGCAGGGAAATTTCTCTATTTTAGGGAATTTAGAAGTCCACACAGGGAAATAATATACAGTTCGTTCAAGAGTAAACAGGCAAATTTATACCAGATGAAATACCTAAAAAAAAAAGACCATCAATGTTCAAGAGTAAACAAGGAATAATTGAGGTAAAAAGGGAAATTCTGATGTTTCGTCAAGTAGACATGCGCGAGTATATGACTTGACACATAATATATGCTCGTATCATGTATCGCCGTAATTATTGACAGACAGACGGAAAGATATCGCCGTATTATTGACAGACAGACGGAAAGATATCGTCGTAATCATCGACAGACAGACGGAAAGATATCGCCGTAATCATTGACAGACAGACGGAAAGATATCGTCATATTATTGGCAGACAGACGGAAAGATATCGCCGTATTATTCGCCTCGTTCAACACGGGAGGAGTCTAACAAATTTGCTTGACCTCTTCCCTCTCTGTCTCTCACTCCTGATTTCCGATGATAGCCCTCTGAGTTATAGTGGCCTGGCTGCCTGCTGTATGTATCAACTTTATGTAACAGATTAAACGGCAGCGTATTTGTACTGCCGTTCATCAGGCCAAACGCTAGACTGGCCTCACCTGAATTGGACTACACTGGACTGGATTGGACTGAGTGAGGTGAAGTGGACTAGGCTGGAGGAGATTGGACTGGATTGGACTGAAATGAAGTGAATTGGATTGAGGATTGGACTGAGTGAAGTGATCTGGGCTGGACTTTGGACTGGGCTGGAGGGGACTGGATTGAACTGGAAGGGGCTGGACAGAGTGAAGAGAACTGGACTCATCTGGACTGAACAGGGTTGGATTAAAGTAAACTGGACTGGACTGGACTGAAGTGACATGAACTGGACCGGACTGTACTGTACTGTGAAAGTTGACTGACCACAATAAGCAAACCTATTCCTCCTTCCCTTTTTCACCCAAATGTTCTTAGTTTTTCATGATTCTTTAGAGTTAGTTTTCTTAGCAAGGAGAGAGAGAGAGAGAAGGGTGAAATACTGGACAAGCTAACAGAGAGAGAGATAGAGAGAGACAGAGAGAGAGAGAGAGAGAGAGAGAGAGAGAGAGAGAGAGAGAGAGAGAGAGAGAGAGAGACATCTAAATTTTAAACCAACAAGGCTACCAATGACAACATGAATATATAGACAATACTGTGTAAGGTGTTAAGAGAGAATAATAATAATAATAATAATAATAATAATAATAATAATAATAATAATAATAACGTGTGATCAAAACATACATAACTATACACTCCATTAAGGGGGAAGTTATGTGTTGGTAAATCTGGAGCAAATAAATCCTCCAAACTATTCCAAGCAACAGAACACTATTATTATTATTATTATTATTTTGCTCTTCTGGTCCTGTTTCCTGGCATACTTTGGAGGAATCAAGGCACTCCAGTGTACTAAAAATGAATTACCACCTTAAGGGGATAGTAGGTACACTTTTGGTTCATTGGAGCGTCTTGATTCCTCCAAAGTATGTCAAGAAACAGAACCACAACAGCAAATATAATGGTGGTCTGGTGTGTGGAGTAGTTTGGATGAATTAGTTGCTCCAGATTTACCATCACTGTACTTACTATCACCATAATTAATTTGAGACAGATTGAGACGTGGGATTTGTTGTTTACATTCGAGACTAATAATTTCCAAGTCAGAAGTGAACATGTGGGTGGAAATATATGGTTGGTAGTGGTAGTAGTAGTAGTGTTGGTGGTGGTGGTGGTAGTGGTGGTGGTGGTAGTAGTGGTGGTGGTAGTGGTAGTGGTGGTGGTGGTGGTGGTGGTGGTGGTAGTAGTAGTAGTGGTGGTGGTGGTGGTGGTGGTAGTGGTGGTAGTGGTAGTAGTAGTAGTGGCAGTAGTAGTGGTGGTAGTAGTGGTGGTGGTGGTGGTAGTAGTAGTAGTAGTAGTAGTAGTGGCAGTAGTGGAGGCAGTAGTAGTGGTGGTAGTAGTAGTAGTAGTGGTAGTAGTAGTGGTGGTGCTTCATACCTTCCCGTTCCCCCTAAAGTGAAGTCACAACAAATTTATGGAAGCAAAATTGCACGAAATATTTGCAAGGGAATTCCATCCTGCCCGTACTGTGAAGGAAAGGAATTATGGGGGTCCTATAATGATAATAATAATAATAGTAATAATTATAATGGTAATATTGATAATAATAATGATGGTAATGTTGATTTTAATAATGATATTAGTAATAGTATAAATCAAAATAATTTATACATACACACACACATACAAACAAACAAACAAAACAAAACAAAACGAAAGAATAGACAATCTCCCCCCAAAACACCAAAACACACACATACACACATACCTACACACATACAGAACATTCACACTACTCTCCCTCCTCTCCCTCTCTCTTCCCCCCCCCCCCCGTCCCTCTAGCGTCGGAATGTGGAAGCAATATATAAAGGAGAATACAGTGTAGCACCATAAACCATACAACACTGTCCATTCATACTCACGGCACCGAACACTATACGGATTTACAGGGAATTGGCCGTGTCATTTGAGATCACTATTGGGACAGGCAGGCAGGCAGGGAAGCAGTCAGGAGTGTAGCAAGGGAGGTAGGTAGGTAGGTAGGTAGGAGTGTAGGAAGGGTTTTAGGTAGGTAGGCAGGAGTGTAGAAAGGAAGGGAGGTAGGAGTGGAGGAAGGAAGGAAAGTAGGAAGGTAGTAGTGTAAGATGGAAAACAGATAGGACAGTAGGAATGTAGGAAGGAATGTAGACAGGCAAGTAAGTAAATAAGTAATCAGGCTGGTAAGAATATAGGAGAGTTGGCAGGCTGACAGGCAAGCGAGACAGTAATTAAGCAATCGGACAGGTAGGAATGTAGACAAAGAGGCAGTAAGACAAATTGGAACATACAAGTAAGCAGACAGTCAAAATGGCAAGTAGACAGACAGGCAAGCAAGTATACAAGCAGACAGACAGACAAGAAAACAACCAGGCAATCTAGTCAGAACAGTAAGTAAGTAGGCAGGCAGGTAGGCAGGCAGGCAGGCAACAGTCAAGTCAGAATGGTAGGCAGACAGGCAGTGAGGCAGAAGACAGGCAGGTACTGTACACAGCTCCGGAGAGTCAGCTGAGAGTTATGTACAGTCCACACCAGTAAGTTTGGTCAAGTTATATCACCGTAAGTTCTGTTTGACACGGTAGGATAGCTTCAGTTTCGGTTGAGTTAGGTTAGTTTATGTTACTGAAAGTTAGGTTAGGTTTCGATTGGGTTCGGTTAGGTTAGGTTCAGGTTGCGTTAGGTTAGTTACTGAAGGTTAGGTTAGGTTTAATCTATAGCCTAGTAGTTTTTTTTTGTTTTATATATTGATGTGTTTGGTTAGTTGTAATTAACTAAGTTTTACTAGGTTACGTTTGATTTGATCTTGCATAGTTAGGTTAGATTTGATTTTACAGTTTGGCTAGGTTAGCTTGTGATTAAGTAACGTTATTTAGATGAATTTAAGTTCGGTTTCGTAACTCAGGGTTAGATTAAGTAAGATTTGTTCAAGTAATGTAAACTTAGATAACCTTATATGTTCGGTTTGTGTATATTGAGCTTATCTTGATTAAGTAAAATTCGATAAGATTAAGTTTGTGCAGTCGCGTTTGAGTATATAAAAAGAAAATTTACACAAGCACCCGGGGAAAGAAAAATAAATAAAAGAAATAAACAAGCGGGACTCAAAGCACACAGGGGAAATCATAGGACCGTGAGCAGGAAAAATTGTAAAGAGAAGAAAGTACAGTGGCGGCGGAAAGTTAAGGACCCTGTGATGTGATCGTGTAGGAGACTTGGTGGCTTCTGATTCCTCCTGACTATGCCACGAAAACAAGCTCCTTACATATAGGTGGTGTTTCGTGGCAATATTTGAAGGACTCGTCTATCTCCAAATTTTCTGACTACCTCGCGGAGTCCCTCAAGTCGTCTCTCTGATACTTTGAAAAAAAAAACTTTGCAAATAATAGTGTTGTGGTGTATGAAATGAGATGTAATAATTGTTTCTTCTGACAAGTTATTTTCACGTTTAAGAGTCTCTCGTAACTAAGAAGTATTCACGTCTCAATTCGCATAGACATTATTTCCCAAAGAGGCAGGCGACTGTACACAAAAGAGAGAGAAAGTATTTGGCCACATTTTCCTTTCTATCACCACCTCGCCCCCTCCACTTTCTCCTTCTATTCAATCTTTCCCTTTATTTCCCTCTCTCCACATCCATCCTCCCTTTCTCCACAACCATCCTCCCTTTCTCTCATCCTCCCTCTCCATCTCCATCTCCATCCTCCCTCTCTCTACGAGTCTATATCCATCCTCCCTCTCTCACAACCATCCTCCCTCTCCATCTCCATCCTCCCTCTCTCTACGAGTCTATATCCATCCTCCCTCTCTCCACATCCATCCTCCCTTTCTCCACAATCATCCTCCCTCTCTCCACACACATCCTTATTCCTATCTTTCCTTCTTTTCCCCTTCCATTCCTTCTTATTATTAGACCCAAAGATTACACTGACCTCTGTTGGCAGCGAATATAAACACTTTAAAGGGAGAATCTCTAAGTAGTGAATACCAGAGCCATAGATTCCTCCAAAGTATGCCAGGAAACGGACGGCTTCAATGTTATTTTACTAGTGAATCAGTTTCGTGGCAAAGTTTGGAGGAATCAGTAGCCCTCCATTTTACCATAAGAATAAATGTTTATCCCCCTTTAATTAAGAGAGTAGACCAACGAATAATGCCAATCATCGCTAAATAAATTAATAAGTATATGTATGTATGTATGTATGTATGTATGCACCAAAAACATCGATTTTCAGCATGTTTTGTTTGGGCCGGTATTTGGGATATATTCTATGTATGTATGTATCACCATTTTGCACTTTCATGTATCCCAAATTAACCTCATGACAGCCACTAATTAATTGTGAACGGTATAATACATTTATATGGAAATTCATTTACCTCCGTATCCATGCGAATAGATTTAAACTGTCAGCATGTTCAGCCAAATTGCTGGCTTCTACATTACGGTATATATATATGTATGTATGTGTGTATGTACGGTATTTATTAATCTCTTTATATCTATGTATGTGTGTATGTACCGTATTTATTAATCTCTTTATATCTATGTATGTGTGTTTGCTGATTAATTAGTTTTTTATCTTTTGACTTTTTTTTTTTTTTTCAATTTATATGTTACTGTCTTACCTTCATGTGTTTTTATCTTTGTCTTTTGTTTTTCTGTCTATTTCTCTGCTTGTTTGTATCATTTTATCTATCTGTCTACCTCCGTCTATTGATTTATCTATTTATGTGCGTCTTGGGGTCTGTCTGTCTGTCTATCTATCTATCCTTCTGTCTATATTAGTTGGTGTTCCTTTGCTGAATATTCTTGCCAGGAGTTTTCCAATGTAAAATAAAAGACCTCTAAGAATATGAGAGAGAGAGAGAGAGAGAGTGAGTGAGTGAGTGAGTGTGAGAGAGAGAGGGGGGATGAGGCAGGGAGGGAGGGAGAGAGACGTGTGTGTGAGAGAGAGTGTAAGGAGTTGATGTGTGTGTGTGAGAGAGAGAGAGAGTGTGAGGAGTTGATGTGTGTGTGAGAGAGAGTGTGAGGAGTTGATGTGTGTGTGAGAGAGAGTGTGAGGAGTTGATGTGTGTGTGTGAGAGAGAGAGAGAGTGTGAGGAGTTGATGTGTGTGTGAGAGAGAGTGTGAGGAGTTGATGTGTGTGTGAGAGAGAGTGTGAGGAGTTGGTGTGTGTGTGTGAGAGAGAGTGTGAGGAGTTGGTGTGTGTGTGTGAGAGTGTGAGGAGTTGGTGTGTGTGTGAGAGAGAGAGTGTGAGGAGTTGGTGTGTGTGTGTGAGAGTGTGAGGAGTTGATGTGTGTGTGAGAGAGAGTGTGAGGAGTTGATGTGTGTGTGTGAGAGTGTGAGGAGTTGGTGTGTGTGTGTGAGAGAGTGTGAGGAGTTGATGTGTGTGTGTGAGAGAGTGTGAGGAGTTAGTGTGTGTGTGAATGTTTAAATTTCTTCTGTGTGAGGAAGGAGTTAGCCAGCGTGTGTATGCAAGGACTAAGTGTTGGAGTGGAAGAGTCTGTGATTAAATGTGAGCATGAATATGTAACGGGTGGTGCGAGAAGGATAATCTAATTACCTGCATTAACTTAATTCAAGTAAAGGTGGAATTAAATTAAGAAAACGGGCAAGGCAAAAAAAAAAAAACATGAAACGCAAAGGAGAAGTACTAATTGAGGAAAGGAATCATTTCATCTTCACCATCACCATCATTTCACCATCACCATCATTTCACCATCACCATCATTTCCATCACCATCATCACTGCACCATTTTAATTATCATCATCATCATCAAATTCTCATTATCACCATCCCCATCTGCATTTTCATTATCACCATTATCACAGTAGACATCTTCATTATCATCGTCATTATACTCTTCATCAACATCATCAATAATACTTAAGTGGTGGAAAGGGGGTAAAAAAATATGCTCATAAACTGGTTAGAAAAGAAAGGAGTGTGAATAAACTACGTGAAAAATAAAAACACGTGAGAAAAGAAAAACAGAGATGGGATTGCAGTAGTACCAGATAAAGAGAATGTTAAAAAAAAAAAAAAAAAAAAAAAAAAAAAAAAAGAGCACCAGTAGAGTAAAAGACGAGGGGAAAACTCAAGGGGGAATAATTATTTTGTATATCTTATGGAAGTGAGGGGAAAAATAATGAGAGTAGGAATTAGCATAGTGTACCCCATGAGGCTCGTGTTAGTTAGTTAGGGGTGGTGTGTGTTCCTTGGGTGTAAAATATGGTGTTAAACTATTGGTCTTGTTTTATTAGTCTATGAAGTCGTGTTGTGGGTTTTACTTGAGTTTCTGAGGCTGTGTTAATATTTTTAATTGAATCTAAGATACCGTGTTAATATTTTTAATTTAGTCGATAAAGCCGTATAAAAAAATTTGATTTATTCGATAAAGCCGTGTTAATATTTTCAGTTTAGTCTATAAAACAGTTATTTTTTTATATGAGTCGGTAAAGCCGTGTTAATATTTTTAATTTAGTTGTTAAGGCCGTATAAAAATATTTATTTGATTCGATAAAGTCAGGAAAACCGTGTTAGTATTTTTAATTTAGTCTATAAGGAAGTAATAATATTTTTGATTGAGTCTATAAAGCCGTGTTAACATTTTCCATTTAGTTGATAAGGCCTTGTTAAATTCATACTATTGTCTAATTTCAAGGCTTTATAGTTCAATGTTCGATGATTTCTCTAGTAATTAATTCCCAGGTGTGATAGTTTTTTCAGTTTGACGATTTCCAGGTCGACTACTTCACTTTGTTAATTCCCTGTTTAGTTCTTACGACACACACACACATTCACGCACACACACACACACACACACACACGCACACACACACACACACACATACACACACACACACACACACACACACACACACACACACACACACACACACACACACACACACACACACACACACACACACACCAATTACATTCTTTCAGAGTCGAGACAAAAATACTAATAAGCACATAAGGAGATAATAAATACCAGAGCCAGTGTAAAAATAATTAATATTAAAAGAGGCAGAAAATATTACTAACATATTATATTTGAAAAAATATATATATAAAAGGTTACCAGTTCACTAATTATGCAATGAATATTTAAACTCTGGTCTGCTACTAAATGTGTGCATATGTATGTATGTACTGTACCATGTTATGTTGATGAGTGTGTGTGTGTGTGTGTGTGTCTGTGTGTGTGTGTGTGTGTGATCTACAGTGGATTAACTACGGCTGATAATGATGATGATGGTGATAGGATAATGACGATGAATAAATATAATAGATCTGACGACTTTCATGTTGAGGCCAAATAATTAAAAAATGTAAAATGAAAAATTGAACTCGACAAAAAATTAAAAGGCACAAGTTTTGTTTGATATTGGTGGGGCAATCCTTCAACCCCCATGTGGTGTGTGTGTGTGTGTGTGTGTGTGTGTGTGTGTGTGTGTGTGTGTGTGTGTGTGTGTGTGTGTGTGTGTAGACCAAATGGAACCACTAAATTGCCTTGTTCGTTTTGGGTCAATGATTTAGGGTAATTTCGCTCTTTGTGTGTATGTATGTATATATATGTGTGTGTGTGTGTGTGTGTGTGAGAGAGAGAGAGAGAGAGAGAGAGAGAGAGTATGTGTGTGTGTGTGTGTGTGTGTATAGCTGTATTTCCCGACGAGTTATTAAGTTTCTGTGACCAGAATAGTGTTACATGAAAACTCTGCAACATGTAGTATGGAATAATATGGCTATTGTTGTATATGAAATGGTCTCCCAATGATACTTGATAGGTTTTGGTGGGTTAGGTTAGGTTTGGTTAGGTTGGGTTGGGTTGAGTTACGTTAGGTTAGCTTAGATTAGGTTAGGTTGGGTTACGGTAGGTTAGCTTAGATTAGGTTGGGTTGGGTTGGATTACGTTAGGTTAGGTTGGGTTGGATAAATTTTGGTTAGGTTGGGTTGAGTTAGTTTTGGTTAGGTTAAGTTACGTTGTAAGTTGGATTAATTTAGGTTAGGTTGGGCTGAGTTAGTTTAGGTTAGGTTAGGTTGGAGTTGGTTAGAATTTGTTAATCTGAGTTAAGTCAGTATAGGATGGGTTGTGTTAAGTGAGGTTAGGTTAGGTTAGGTTGTGTTGGGTTAGGTTAAGTTTGGATAGGATCGTTTGTGTTGTGTGAGACTGAATTGGATTAGCATAGGGTCGTTTAGGTTAGGTTAGAATAGTGAAGCTTGTGATTTTTCTGTGTAATACATTGTGATAACGTGCTGTACGTGGCAATCCCTTGAAAATTTAAAGAGGGAAAGATAGATAGAAAGATTTTATAGTCAGAAAAGTTTGAAATAGGTACAGTTGCCAAAAAAGGTACTGCGACAACTATTGGTACAACATTAAATAAATTAATGTCCATAGTTGTTTGTAGGGATTATAAAGAAGGTATTACAGAAGGATATGTATATTTCCTTCTGTTATACATGCTTATAGTCCATACAAATACTTGTGGATATTAGTAGGGTTAAAGTTCTATCAAGATTTGTCGCAATACCTTTTTTGGCAACTGTACAATGATAGGCTAATTGGGTGGGAAATATCAAGATAGATAGATAGATAAATAGAGAGAGAGAGAAAGAGAGATAGATTGATTCAGTACTGTTGAGAGAGAGAGAGAGAGAGAGAGAGAGAGAGATAGAGAAAGTGATTGATTCAGTACTGTTGAGAGAGAGAGAGAAAGAAAGAGAAAGTGATTGATTCAGTACTGTTGAGAGAAAGAAAGAGAGAGAAAGAAATAAAGATAGAGAAAGTGATTGATTCAGTCCTGTTGTAGATGAAAGCCTGATCTCTACCAACAGCCAGCAATCCACCCTTCAATACACACAAGCCCCCCCTCCCCCCAGCCCCCCACAACCAGCCCCCTTTTCCCTTCCTGCCCCTCGCTGGAATGTAATTAAAAGAGGGGCAATAAACCGTGGACTCACAAACGCGGCTGAGAATAACAAAAGAGTCCAACACAGAGTAAACAGACACCCATATGACGAGTCTCCCTATGTACCCTTTGTGTGTGTGTGTGTGTGTGTGTGTGTGTGTGTGTGTGTGTGTGTTCTTACCCACATCCTCTTCTCGTCATCATTAAGTTTTGGCATTTTTGAAGATGTTAACTAGACCTTATTCCTCCTAACTCTTCCCAGCAACAAACCATCATTATTTTAGTTAATCTGGTTGGTCCTGTTTCCTGGCATACTTTGGAGGAATCAAGGCGCTCTAATGTATGTAGTGTATGTATGTATGTACCAAAGATTAATATTATCTCTTCTTAAGCACCAGTGTTTGTTGTTGTTTGTTGTTGTTGTTGTTGTTGTTGTTGTTGTTGGAGGAGGAGGGGGGGGGATGTTCTTTTATAGTGTTGTGCTGTGTTGGGCTGAGTCAGATTAATCTTTTATGTGGGTGGAAAGTAGCGAGATTAATTCAGTGTAGTGTGTTTTTGTTTTGTTTTATTCATAGCTTCAAGATGAGTCTGGAGATTTTTTAATTAACTTTTTCTTATGCATGTATGGGAAGATTGTGTTCATTTCATTTCTTTGACACATGTACGTACAGTAGATGTAGATCGAACGTGGTGTGTGTGTGTGTGTGTGTGTGTGTGTGAGAGAGAGAGAGAGAGAGAGAGAGAGAGAGAGAGAGAGAGAGAGAGAGAGAGAGAGAGAGAGAGAGAGAGAGAGAGAGAGAGAGAGAGAGAGTCTTGTCTATCTGTCTGTTTGTACAAGCTAAACATCATGCTAACGTTATTCATATGTTATCCAGTGAGAGGCAAATAATATACTGTAAGTTCTCGTTATCACTGCAATTTTCTCGTCATCTCTCGTTCGCCCTGACTCTGCCACTGGAGTGATAACGTCAAGGAAATTTATCGAGAGTTTCGGACACGGTTTAAAAAATATGGTACAACTTCATATAAACCATTTCCACCAAATTACAAGCGGGTCAGTTCAGTGACAAATTGCAATTCACTGACGGCTTTACTTTTCTCTCCCTCCATCCACCCTTTGCCATCAGAATAACTCCCTCCCTCCCTCTCTCTCTACCTCCCTTCCTCCCTCTCTACCTCCCTCCCTCTCTCTCTACCTCCCTTCCTCCCTCTCTACCTCCCTCCCTCTCTCTCTACCTCCCTCCCTCTCTCTCTCTCTCTCTCTCTCTCCCTCTCTATCTCCCTACTGTATGTAACTCGTCAAGCATAAAGGAATGAAGCATAGGAAGAGGTATAGAAGAAGAATCGACAATTTCTCAAGACCACGACGATACTAGAAGTCAAGATGCCGCCACCTCTTTATAGTTATGGGGGTTACCTACTTTTGGTAAAATTGGAGGGCTACTGATTCCTCCAAACAGTGCAAAGAAACAGACCAAATCATCTCTATAATAATGGTCGCCTGTTGCAAGGAATAATATGAAGGAATTCCGTTGCTCCAGATTTGCCAACACTATTACGTACACCCCTTAACTCGAGCTATTGAACTTACGAGTAAACATATACAACAAAGTTCATTTTCACAATCACTGAACACCACCGACCGAAAAATTCAGTTACTAGAATAAGCGTGCAGTACTTTCAGTAAAAAAAAAAAAAAAATAAAAAAAAAAAATAACAATCCTTTCATTACTCCCGGTATGAAATATTATGACATACGGTGCGGATGAAAGCGTTTAGAATATGATACAATCTAGCTTCCCTACAACACGAGTAACACGAGTTGTATTATTCCCTTGAATGAAATACAGTGAACCAGCTGACAGATCGTTTATTTATTTATTTATTTATTTATTTATTTCAGGGCGTACAGACCAGACGAGTACACAAACATATTATACTATAGTTTCCCTTTTTATGTTACTAATAAATTTTTTCCCATGCAGAATGACCGTGACAATGGAAGTAGAATTGAAGATAACATTTATACCTTAACAGGACCCAGGGAGACCGTCATAACTTATACATTTCCCTCTATCCAACCGCTTTGCACACGCTCAAGGAAATCGGAAATCCAGGGGAAGACACGAGGGCTTTATGGTGTATCCACAGCTTTAACTCTGTGGCACACCTTGCTGTCATCACCTAGTCCTTCCCACCTCACTCTTCATTTCCTCACTTACTATTCTAACTTTGTCTACTGTTACCTCTTTCCACACCTTGCTGTCACCATCTCTTCCTTCCCACCTCACTCTTCCTTTACCCCCTCACTCTTCCCTTCCACCTCTCTTCCTACCCACCTCACTCTTCCTTTCCTCCCTCTATACATCCTTCCTCTCTCTCTCTCTGTCTACTGTTACACTTTGCTGTTATCAACTATTCCTTCCCTCCCCACTTCTTTCCTCACTCACTATCCCATTACGGCTTTCCTTCCTTTGCCATTCTCAGTCTCCTGTTTTTTATACCATTCCGTTCCCTCCGCTTCTCGTTCTCTGTACCTTAACTCCTTCCTCTCTGTCTGTCACCTGTTTTCCCTATCCTAACGTCCCCCCTCCCCCTGTTTTCTCTATTGCCTAGCTCCTCCCTCTTTTTCCTTCTCTCTGTCTCCTCTTGTCTCTGTTCTCGCCCCCCCCCCCTCCCTTCTCTTTCTTGGTCTCCTTACTACTCTCTTATTCCCTCTGATTTGGCTACCTGCTACTCTTTCTTTCATCCTGATTCACTATTCTTCTCTCGCTTTCACTGTCTGTAACTCTCCTTATTTCCCTGGTTCGTACCCTCGACCCTGCCTGATTATCTCTTTACCTCCGTTTCTCTCTCTCTCTCTCTCTCTCTCTCTCTCTCTCTCTCTCTCTCTCTCTCTCTCTCTCTCTCTCTCTCTCTCTCTCTCTCATGTCTGTTTGTGTCTCGTGCTCTCTCTCCCTCTCTCTATGTTGTGTCTACTGCTTTCTCTGTCAACACAACTGTACTCGCTCCTTCTGTCTCCTGCTTGTTCTATTCCCATTTCCACCGTCGCTTCTTGCATCTAATACTCCGTCCCACACCCGGCAACTCTAGCCAGCTTAGGTACGAGTGGCAGCAGAGTATCTTCACTAAATACAATAACAACATTAAATGGATATCCTGGATTGCATGCGAAAAACAACAAAAGGTAAATTATATACAGAACCGTCCCATGTTTGTTTGTTTGTATTTTAATTATGTCCTAGGTTGTTTGGTGTTAGCCTTCCCTTCCCTGACTAAATGCAGAAACAGTTGCAGAGGCTTATAGGGATTTGAGGATTGGTAGGACTCACGGCAGACGATGTACCAATTCCATATCGGTCATTACATCTACTACAGAGGGGAGGTAGTCAAGTGTTGTCTGTGTGGATCTATATCAAAGTGTCTCCATAATGCGAATCACTAAAGGGTTGTCTATCTGTCTGCCTATCCGTCTATCTGTCCGTGGGTCTCTCTGTCTTTGTCTGTCTCTGTTTGTCTGTCTCTCTCTGTCTGTCTGTCTGTCAAAGCATTTCCACAACACTGACGTCTTTAGTAGTGGAACAAGCAGCCAAACCCACTGCGACAGTTGGTGGAGTGTGAGTGTGGTTATATCCTGAAGGTTATACCATGGTTGGCTTACAGGAATATGTGCACCAAACCTACCTACCTCCTTCCTTCCCTCCCTCACGAGTACCCCGGCATATATGACCTCACCCTTAGGGAGCTGGAGACCTCTTTTACTGCAACACGCCACGCTGCACACACTCCTTCCTGCAACACGCTCCAGTTTTCTTGGGACCGAACACAACCAATAATAGTGTAGACTTTACCAGGTATTTTCTACAAGTGCAGGGTATTAATATGGCAGTCAGGAAACTTAGAAGGACTGTATAATAATTTAATGCAAATAATTAATATATATTAATTTTTATGAAGTATGAAGAGTCACTAACAAAAGGGTCGTCTCGTCTTAATTACCAACTCATGAACTACATAATATGTCATTAAACTTCACCAGCTCGTGACTTGAGGCATCAGAGTATTTGAATAGATTGCCTGTTGAATAGTATAGGTTTGTTTGGTTAAAGGGTCCCTATCACGACTATATAGTACAGATATAGCTTTAGGCTCGTTATATTTTCCATTATTATATTGTAGCTCAGTATAGATACCAGGTGTGTGTTAAGGGGAGAGTATACTTTTGGTACACTGGAGCGCCTTGATTCCTCCAAAGTATGCTAGGAAACAGGACCAGATGAACAAATATAATGGTGTTCTGTTGCTTGGACTAGTTTGGAGGAATCATTTAGTCCAGATTTACCAACACTGTACTTCCCCCTTAAGGTAGAGTACTTGCCAGCGGCTGTACTGTACTATCACATATCTTCCCCCTCGGCCTCGGCCTGCCTTGCCGAGCCTGTAGTACGAACAGTAACTCGCTGCAACTCGGTCTCAGTTTCTACTCTCCATTGAATATTACAGTAAGTGGCTTGATGAAGTGCTCTGTGTGTGTGTGTGTGTGTAGTCACCATGTGTAAATGTGTACGATGGCTCTGTTTGTGTGTGTGTGTGTGTGTGTGTGTGTGTGTGTGTGTGTGTGTGTGTGTGTGTGTGTGTGTGTGTAATGATACTGTACCGTCACGAGTCAAAAGTCCCCCATCGTGTGAATGTAAGTGAGCCGTGGTGTGAGAGTGAACCTTGTGCCCCAATATTACAAACACCAGCAGTAGTTGTGTTGTAGTTTCGCACCATTTATCGGAGGTCGTTTTATTCCAAGGTGTTGCAGGACTATTGACCGTGACTGTACCACGGCGTCGTCAATACCATGAATGTTCTTGCATAAAGCCCACTGTGTCACAATTCTCTTAATAGTAATAAAATTTAATGTTGTCGCGAAACTGAAATGACTATAATATACTTCACCTGTGTTGTGATATGTTATGAATTCTGATGTCGAGAAAAACTCTAGTCATTCTCCAGTTTCATCACGTTACATTTTAAGGCGAAATTATCATTATATATATTAGTGAATTGCAATTTTACTGACTCCTCCAAACTGTGTCAGTAAACAGGCGCCCTCATTGGCACTAATAGGGGACCTGTTTCGTTGCTTAATTTGGAGGAATCAGAGACATTCTAATTCACTATGAAAACAGAGTATATAAGGGTGACAGTTTCATAATGTACCGTATTATTGTATGTGTATATTGCCAT
>JAWZYT010006293.1:0-37500 GCA_034508575.1 Petrolisthes manimaculis | reverse complement strand
AGAATATTGCAAATATTTCATACAAAGAGAGAGATTGTGAGGGAATGGAGAGACGGAGAGAAAATTTGGAGAAATGGAGAGAAGGGGGGATAAATGGAGGAGACATAGAGACAAACGGAGAGAAAATCGGACGAAAGGGAGAGAAGATATGGAGGAAAGAAGGAGAGAGATGAAGGGAAAGAGAGAGAGAATAATGCAAATATTTCTTACAAAGAGAGAGATTGTGAGAGAATGGAGAGACGGAGAGAAAATTTGGAGAAATGGAGAGAAGGAGGGAGAAATGGAAGAGACATAGAGACAAACGGAGAGACAATCGGAGAAAAGGGAGAGAAGATATGGAGGAAAGAAGGAGAGAGATGCAAGGAAAGAGAGAAAGAATAATGCAAATATTTCTTACAAAGAGAGAGATTGTGAGAGAATGGAGAGACGGAGAGAAAATTTGGAGAAATGGAGAAAAGGAGGGAGAAATGGAGGAGACACAGAGACAAACGGAGAGAAAATCGGATGAAAGGGAGAGAAGATATGGAGGAAAGAAGGAGAGAGATGGAGGGAAAGAGAGAGAGAATAATGCAAATATTTCTTACAAAGAGAGAGATTATGAGAGAATGGAGAGACGGAGAGAAAACTTGGAGAGATGGAGAGAAGGAGGGAGAAATGGAGGAGAGATGGAGACAAACGGAGAGAAAATCGGATGAAAGGGAGAGAATATATGGAGGAAAGAAGGAGAGAAATGGAGGGAAAGAGAGAGAGAATAATGCAAATATTTCTTACAAAGAGAGAGATTGTGAGAGAATGGAGAGACGGAGAGAAAATTTGGAGAAATGGAGAGAAGGAGAAGGAGGGAGAAATGGAGGAGACATAGAGACAAACGGAGAGACAATCGGAGAAAAGGGAGAGAAGATATGGAGGAAAGAAGGAGAGAGATGAAGGGAAAGAGAGAGAGAATAATGCAAATATTTCTTACAAAGAGAGAGATTGTGAGAGAATGGAGAGACGGAGAGAAAATTTGGAGAAATGGAGAGAAGGAGGGAGAAATGGAAGAGACATAGAGACAAACGGAGAGACAATCGGAGAAAAGGGAGAGAAGATATGGAGGAAAGAAGGAGAGAGATGCAAGGAAAGAGAGAAAGAATAATGCAAATATTTCTTACAAAGAGAGAGATTGTGAGAGAATGGAGAGACGGAGAGAAAATTTGGAGAAATGGAGAAAAGGAGGGAGAAATGGAGGAGACACAGAGACAAACGGAGAGAAAATCGGATGAAAGGGAGAGAAGATATGGAGGAAAGAAGGAGAGAGATGGAGGGAAAGAGAGAGAGAATAATGCAAATATTTCTTACAAAGAGAGAGATTATGAGAGAATGGAGAGACGGAGAGAAAACTTGGAGAGATGGAGAGAAGGAGGGAGAAATGGAGGAGAGATGGAGACAAACGGAGAGAAAATCGGTGGAAAGGGAGAGAATATATGGAGGAAAGAAGGAGAGAAATGGAGGGAAAGAGAGAGAGAATAATGCAAATATTTCTTACAAAGAGAGAGATTGTGAGAGAATGGAGAGACGGAGAGAAAATTTGGAGAAATGGAGAGAAGGAGAAGGAGGGAGAAATGGAGGAGACATAGAGACAAACGGAGAGACAATCGGAGAAAAGGGAGAGAAGATATGGAGGAAAGAAGGAGAGAGATGGAGGGAAAGAGAGAGAGAATAATGCACATATTTCTTACAAAGAGAGAGATTGTGAGAGAATGGAGAGACGGAAAGAAAATTTGGAGAAATGGAGAGAAGGAAGAAGAAATGGAGGAGCCACAGAGACAAACGGAGAGAAAATCGGATGAAAGGGAGAGAAGATATGGAGGAAAGAAGGAGAGAGATGGAGGGAAAGAGAGAGAGAATAATGTAAATATTTCTTACAAAGAGAGAGATTGTGAGAGAATGGAGAGACGGCGAGAAAATTTGGAGAAATGGAGAGAAGGAGGGAGAAATGGAGGAGACACAGAGACAAACGGAGAGAAAATCGGATGAAAGGGAGAGAAGATATGGAGGGAAGAAGGAGAGAGATGCAAGGAAAGCGGGAGAGAATAATGCAAATATTTCTTACAAAGAGAGAGATTGTGAGAGAATGGAGAGACGGAGAGAAAATTTGGAGAAATGGAGAGAAGGAGGGAGAAATGGAGGAGACATAGAGACAAACGGAGAGAAAATCGGATGAAAGGGAGAGAAGATAAGGAGGAAAGAAGGAGAGAAATGGAGGGAAAGAGAGAGAGAATAATGCAAATATTTCTTACAAAGAGAGAGATTGTGAGAGAATGGAGAGACGGAGAGAAAACTTGGAGAGATGGAGAGAAGGAGGGAGAAATGGAGGAGAGATGGAGACAAACGGAGAGACAATCGGATGAAAGGGAGAGAAGATATGGAAGAAAGACAGGCAGACAGACAGACAGACAGGCAGACAGGCAGGCAGGCAGGCAGGCAGGCAGGCAGACAGGCAGGCAGACAGACAGACAGACAGACAGACAGACAGACAGACAGACAGGCAGGCATGCAGACAGACAGACAGGCAGGCAGGCAGGCAGGCAGACAGACAGGCAGTTATTTCCCTGCCTGCCTCACTGACGTGTATAGGGATGACTGAACAAGATTTCTATCCCGTTTTCTATCCCGTTTCTGCCACTAAAGAAAACGTGTTTATTAACATACACCATGCTATTATATATTAGATATATAGATTATAAATTATTCATTATTATTGTAGTAGATTTCTACCCCTACTATAGGCACAGGGTGAACACAGCTCTCCGGTAACACAGTTACAAGTTTATTGTTGAGCAGGACTCATACATAGGTGGGACTTGGGTACACGTGGGCGAGTGGGTGTAGTGGCAAGGCGAGTTCCTGTAGAGTGTAGGCTGGAACAAGGTAGGAGAGGTGTTGACGGGTAAGAGCGGGAAAGCCAAGTGACCGGGGACAGTGACCCGGAGAAAAGGGGTAGCTTGGTGATTAGTGAGGCATGCTGGGAAATACCAAGAGAAACGAAGCGGGAAGCGCAAGGAAAGAAACGGGGAATATAGGACAAAGGAGGAACTCGCCACAACACTCCCCCTCCCCTTAGCAAAAAAAAAAAAAAAAAAAAAATATATATATATATATAAATAAACAAATACATAACAAAACTAAAAAAATAATAGGAACTAAAACATGACAATGTGCTGCTTAGGGAAGGGCAACATAATGAATAACAAATATAACGAGGACCTAAAGTTACTTTATATAAAACAGATGCCCCCAGGGGACGGCAAGGCTAGGAGAATGGGTTAATAATATATTGGGTAGGGATTTCTGGCGCTCCACGGGCGCGGCTGGAATGTCAGGGCCAGCAACCGGCGCGGCCGCTTGATGGTCCTCCCGGATCTGGAGACGTACCCATCGGGAACAGGGGCAGGCTCGTCACATTGGTCTGGGGAGTCAGGAGGTCCAGGGGGAGGCCAGCAAGGCTGAGTTGGTGTGGTTGGTAGCTGGGGTACGACGGCTGGCCCACTTTGGTGAGAGCTGGCTGCCACTGCAGTCTCCAAGCTGCTCTGTGACTGAGGGGGTAGATAAGGGATTATGGGTGCCGAAGTATGGGGGGAGGGGGCAGGTGTGGCGGATTGAAGAGTAGGAGGATTGGGGATGTGTGGGATAGGACTAGGCAGTGTGGTAGGGGCTGGAGTAATGGAGAGGGGAGAGTCGGGGTCTGTGACAGGTGGTTCAGTTGGGGTAGGCGGGGACAGGTGGGCAATGGGATCAGGTAGCACGGTAGGATGGGCAAGTGGCAGGGCGGGCATGTTTGATATTTGAAGTGGGAGTTGGATAGGAGTGTGAGGAGGAAAACAGGTACTGGGATGGCTGGGTGAGGTGCGGGGTGGGTGGGTAGGTCGGGGAGACGTGACAGAACTGTCTTGCATGGTAGGTGGGCTGCTAGGGGGTGGTTGTACTGGGGATGGGGGGGTGTTTGAGAGGGGAAACAGGGTTTGAGGGATGGGTAGAGTTTGTGGGTAGGAGTGGATGACGGTTGTGGGATGATGCATAGGGGCAAGTTGATGGGGCGGATGATGTGGCATATGGAGTGTGGCGGCAAGGTCTGTGAGGGGTGAGTTGTGGTGTGGTGTGTGTGTGGGTGCGTATGGCTTGTCATTGTGGGATGTGTTGGCCACCTTCACTCTTTCCCAGGACGTGACGTACGGTTTTCCTGATATTTGAAGGGTGACCGTGGCCTCCCCTCTTCCAATAACGCGATGCGGTCCAGTGTATGGCTGTTGGAGTGGGGTCCTATGCTCTGGGCCGGTGCTGAAGGGGGAGCCACGGGGGCAGTGTTGGTTAGCGAGGGGGGGCAAGTGGCCATGGTGAAGTAGTGGTGTGTTGATGTGAGCAGGTAGGGAATGTGGGGACTGAACAGGGGTAGACAATAGAAGGGGACGAAGGTAGGGGGAAGAGGATGTAACACGAAGGCGAAAAAAAATAAAAAATAAAATAAATAAATAATAATAATAAAAAAAGGTAGGGTTAGGCGCAGTGGGAGTATGAGTGGATGGAGTATATGGTGGGAAGGTAAGTATTAGTGTTAGGGTTGGAGATGTAGCACTGGTGGGTACGCACACGTGGGGGAAAGCTAGGACTGCACGCCCGTGTTTCACTGGGCGTGGGGTATCGTACAGGCTTCTACCTACAATGTAGCACAACAACGGTCACACTCTCCTATTTCATACGGAGTAACACTATTTTATCACATAGAATATCAATAATCACTGCTGAAAAAAAAAATCACACGAGACAATAGGCTGGCACTGGTACATACATTCGAAAATATAAATATGTGGATAATAATATATGGATGGATAATGTGAGGAGAATGGGACGAGAAAATGGGTGAAAAACCAAAGATATAATGGGTTAACACAGCGTGGATGAGTAGTGTGTCGAAAATGGGAGCATGTAGGGAAAAAAATGAAGTGCACAATATGTGGGTGAAATGAGTGGGAAAATTACACACGTGGGGTGAAATGGGTGGGAAAATTACACACGTGGGGTGAAATGGGTGGGAGAATTACACACGTGGGGTGAAATGGGTGGGAAAATTACACACGTGGGGTGAAATGGGTGGGAAAATTACACACGTGGGGTGAAATGGGTGGGAAAATTACACACGTGGGGTGAAATGGGTGGGAAATATGTAACGCTATGGCAGGAGTGGGAGATTACGAAGTAGTCAGGGAGTGTGTACACTAAAAGAAAGAAGGTTTGTGGGGAGGAAATAATGAAATGGTACTTAAGTGCTGAAGAAACGCTGGGATGCACATGGGCGCAGTAGGACGAATAGCTTGTTGCACACGTGTAGAGTTGAAGCTGTAATTGTGTCGGCGGCGTGTAGCACAGACGAGGTGGGTCTAGTAGTTTGTTAGGACAACCACACGTGGTAAGTTGCTCGAGGTGGCGTAGCGTGAATGGCGTGGGACAAGCTGAATCCTTGTCGGAGAACTTTTCCGGGGTCACCAATGTAGTAGATTTCTACCCCTACTATAGGCACAGGGTGAACACAGCTCTCCGGTAACACAGTTACAAGTTTATTGTTGAGCAGGACTCATACATAGGTGGGACTTGGGTACACGTGGGCGAGTGGGTGTAGTGGCAAGGCGAGTTCCTGTAGAGTGTAGGCTGGAACAAGGTAGGAGAGGTGTTGACGGGTAAGAGCGGGAAAGCCAAGTGACCGGGGACAGTGACCCGGAGAAAAGGGGTAGCTTGGTGATTAGTGAGGCATGCTGGGAAATACCAAGAGAAACGAAGCGGGAAGCGCAAGGAAAGAAACGGGGAATATAGGACAAAGGAGGAACTCGCCACATTATTATTATTATTATTATTACCTGTATTATTATTATTATTATTATTATTATTATTATTATCATTATTATTATTATTATTATTATTATTATTATTATTATTATTATTATTATTAAAATAATAATAATAATAATAATAAAAACCATACTTATTCGAATATATGGATATTTTTTTAAATTATTTTAAATTTTTCAGAAGCCTGCTGAAGCCTCAAGAAGAAGAAGAAGAAGAAGAAGAAGAAGAAGAAGAAGAAGAGAGAGAGAGAGAGAGAGAGAGAGAGAGAGAGAGAGAGAGAGAGAGAGAGAGTAAATGAGAGACCGTATGTGTGAGAAAGATAGTTGTGTGTGTGTGTGTGTGTAAATATATATATATATATATATATATATATATATATATATATATATATATATATATATATATATATATATATATATATATATATATATATATATATATATATATATATATATATTAAAAACAATTGTAGATTATTAAATATATAAATAAATAAAGATATAAAAAGGGATTTTTATTTGTTCCTCCTTTCCTTCTATGTTTTCTCTCTCAATCTCTCTCTCTCTCTCTCTCTCTCTCTCTCTCTCTCTCTCTCTCCTTCGTGTTTGCTGTCCAACAAGAATAAATAAATAAATAATAATGTGTTTCAATATCCTTAGTATAAAATTTATATGTTAATATTAATTATCCCATGAAATAAATGGGATTAATATTAATTATATCATGAAATAAATGGGATTAATATTAATTATATCATGAAATAAATGGGATTAATATTAATTATCCCATGAAATAAATTGGATTAATATTAATTATCCCATGAAATAAATGGGATTAATATTAATTATCCCATGAAATAAATGGGTTAAATATTAAATCATTATCCCATGAAATAAATGGGTTAAATATTAATTATCCCATGAAATAAATTAGTTTAATATTAAATCATTATCCCATGAAATAAATGGGTTAAATATTAATCAATAATTAGTACCCATTATTACCTCTGATTCCCCATATCTAGTGAAAATTCCCCATAGTTGGCAACACTTATAGAGAAAAAAATGTTGGCTGAAAATTACTGTTTGAATGGCAGTCCATAAATGAGGTTACTGAGTTGACTACCCCTCCCCCCTACCCCCCATTAGGGGAATATGGGGGGTGGGGGGTGTAGGGGGTGTATTAGGGGGTATGGGGGAGGGGTGTAGGGGTGGTAGCTTAGAATGAACCAGCTTCGAATAAGTGAATCAGCTTCGAAGCTACCACCCCTACACCCCTCCCCCATATCCCCTAATACACCCCCACCCTCCCTCCCAACACCCCCTACACCCCCCCCCCCATATTCCCCTAATGGGGGGTAGGGGGGGAGGGGTAGTCAACTGAGTAACTACATTTATGGACTGGCATGCAAACTGTAATGCCAAATTTGGCCTTTTTTACCGACGTTTGGCCTTTAATTCCCGAGTATTTTATTTATAGTAATTGGTTTTCTTTTATTTTTTTGTCATAGAAAACTTAATAATTATCAGATATTTTTATGGGAGACTATTTTATTTTTATTTTTATTTTAATTAAAGGGAAATAATTTTATTAATAATAATAATACATACAAACATACACATACATACATAAACACACACAGGTATACATATATACAAACATATACATACACACAAACACACACCCATGCACGTGGATACATACATACATACAAACAAACCTGATTGATCCCAGGCAATTTGGCAATGTCAAGGGCTCCTCCACCACCCACTGCCTGATCAGTCTCCTTAACTTCATTTACACCAACATCGAGAGAAGGAAAACCTCAGTAGCCCTCACCTTCATAGACTTTAGAAAAGCTTTTGACCTTGTTGACCATACGGTTATCATCAACAAGGTCATCAATCTTGGCCTCCACCCTTCCTTGGTTGAGTGGCTAGCTGACTTCCTCAGTGACAGGAGGCAGGCAGTGAGGTACCAAGGATCAGTATCCTCACACCAACCACTGACATGTGGGGTCCCCCAGGGAACAAGGGTCGGCCCCCTCTTGTTCCTCACCCTCATTAATGATGCCCTACAGGACACCCCACATAGGTGGAAATATGTGGACGACTCCACCATAGGCATCATGGTGGACAACACTTCTCCCACCCATGACTACAACACCCTACAAGACACCCTCAACAACCTTCAGGACTGGACCAAAGTAAATAATGTCACTATCAATCATGACAAGACTGTGGTGATGCATGTCAATACTGCAACCACAGAGGTCCAACCACCAGCTGTCACCCTCGGCCAGCACAACATCAAAGTAGTGGACTGCAGTAAATTGCTGGGGGTTGTGATTGACAACAAGCTGACCTGGGATAAACACGTGGCTACTGTGGTGAAGACAGCATCCTATAAGCTGTATATGTTGAGGCAGCTCAGATCACTGGGGATGCAACAAGCCGAACTGGGGAGTATATACAACATCTTTATCCTCCCCAAGTTTACCTATTGTTCCCCAGCTTGGGCCTGCTCCCTCACGTTAACACAACAGCGTCGACTGGAGAGAGTGCAAAAGAGGGCCTGTAGGATTATCCTAGGACTTGAATACACGGGCTACGAAACCGCCCTCACCACCCTAGGGATGCTACCTCTCTCCAAACACCACCTCAATATCACCAGCCAGTTTGCTCAAAAATTACTGGTCCACCCCCGCCACCGAGACCTACTATAGTCAAAGCCTAATAAAGTGGCGAAGAAAAGCTTCCATTTCCTACCCCTAGCCTTGGTCACAGGTAGAACGCAAGTGACATTAGAAGAATTAATCCCCTCTCTTAATCCCTCGAGAGAGAGAGAGAGAGAGAGAGAGAGAGAGAGAGAGAGAGAGAGAGAGAGAGAGAGAGAGAGAGAGAGAGAGAGAGAGAGAGAATAAACTGTAGCTCACACACACGCACAAAATATAATATATATATATATATATATATATATATATATATATATATATATATATATATATATATATATATATATATATATATATATATATATATATATATATATATATATATATATATATATATATATATATATTGATTACAAGCCCCAGTCTACCCGGGGCTGGGGTCGTAACAGAAAGCGTAACAATATATATATATATATATATATATATATATATATATATATATATATATATATATATATATATATATATATATATATATATATATATATATATATATATATATACTATAATTATAAGGTATGTGGTATATTTTTATTGAAATATCGCATGAAGATATGTGTAACATGGTTTGACTCTTGTATAAGTGGAGTTTTATATGCTTGATAACAAAGAGAAGTTGGGAATGTATGCAGGGAAGTGTATGTCTAAAGGAATGTATGAGTGGACTACCTGAACTGACAGATGCTAAGTCAGGTGTAGACCTATACTGGCCCCTGAAGGTGGGGTCACTCAGGAATGCACAGCTGCCACAGTCAGTGTTTGCTGGCTCGTCATTGAGACGGTAAAATGTTAGCTTACCCAACACACCTTGCATAGTCAATAAAATGTAAATGTATGGCAAAAGTAGCTTACTTTATAAAATACTACTGAGAGAGAGAGTGAGAAAGAGAGTGGCACGCACATCACATGTGTGTGTGGAACGGGAAGAAACAAGAGGCTGAAGATATGACAACGCTTTAAAGGTCTTGATGACCGGAAATTCCTGAGTGACCCCACCTTCAGGGGCCAGTGGTTGAACTATAGGATATATGCACCATACTCTGGGAACACCCTTTCTTTGTTGATGCGGATATATAAATGAGAAGGAATATAGGTTCCTTCATTCTATCCTTGGCTGCAAGAGAAGGTGGACAGACACAGACATATTTCTCGCAGTAATGGCAGAAAATCTTCAGAGTGTGGGTTGTAAGCAGCAATACTCCAGCCAGACCAAACTTGTGGCATTACGTGTTCGGGAATACCTTCGGAGCCTTCATCCATTACTTAATGAAGGCGAATTGGACAATGAATTAGCGGTGGCTACTGGGATCTCTGTGCGCTCTCTTCAGCGTTTTAAGCGAGAGGCAAAGGATAACTGTGTTTCATCACCTCCTTCGAAGAGACAGAAGACATCTCCAGTGCTGAATAGTATTGACAAGTTTGACGAGGAATGCATCCGTAGGGTGATAGCGTCTTTTTACGACAGAGGAGAAATTCCCACCGTAGAAAGTATTTTGGAGAAGATAAAAGAGGCTCCCATTAATTTTAAGGGACAAAGGACATCCCTCTATAGATGGATGAAAAAAATGGGCTTCCGTTTCAAGAAGACAGACAGAGGACGACACCTTATAATGGAGAGGCAAGATATTGTTTTGGCACGGTGTAAATATCTGAGAAGGATTAAGGAGAACAGAGAATCATGTAACCCTCGACCAGAGATATATATTGATGAGACTTGGGTCAATCAAAACGAGTGTGTTGACAAATGCTGGACCAATTGTGATGGTAAATTGGGCCCTAAGGTAAAAAGTGGCAGAGGAGCCAGATTTATCATTGTGCACGCAGGTGGTGTAGATGGGTTTGTGCCTGGAGGTTTGCATATGTTTAGATCTAAAAATGGTAACAAGGGAGATTACCATGATTCAATGAACCATGAAAATTTCTGTTCGTGGTTGGATAATAAATTGCTTCCCAACATCCCTCCCAAGTCACTGATAATAATGGACAATGTGTCATATCACTGTAAAGTCGTAAATAAAGCTCCAATACAAAGTTCAAGGAAACAAGAAATTTTGAAGTGGCTTGTAGAAAATGACCTGCCTCATAACCCTCTACACACTAAGGCTGAACTGCTTCATATTGTGAAAAAAAACAAAGAAAAGGAAGAGTATGCAGTTGATGAGATGGCTGAGAAACATGGTCACGAGGTGCTGCGGCTTCCACCTTATCATTGCCAGCTTAATCCCATTGAGTTAATTTGGGCTCAGGTGAAAGAAGAGATTAGGAAGAACAACTCCAATTCTTCTCAGAAATTACGAGTTATTGAAGAATTAACAAGAAAAGCTATGAACAACGTAACTGTTGAAAACTGGAAAAAATGTGTTGCACATACAAAAAAAGTAGAAGATGAATTTAGGAGAAACGACATTGTTGTAAACCACATGGTAGAAAAGTTTATAATCAATATATCAAATGATTCAAGCAGCGACGAAGAATAAACGTTGATTGTGTGAGGTGTTTTGATTAATGTATTCATGTAAAATTCATTAAAGTTGTAAAAATAACAATAAACCATATATGTGCATTGTCTCATATTGTATATTTATCCATTATTATATATTCAGTATATATGAGAGAGGAGGTGGGAGTGGGAGGAAACTGTGAGAGAAGAACAGATGATGGGGATGGAGGAAAAGAAACAACACACACAGATGGAGCCTGATATATATATATATATATATATATATATATATATATATATAGAGAGAGAGAGAGAGAGAGAGAGAGAGAGAGAGAGATTAGAGGGTGGGAGTGAGGTGAGAAAGAACAGAAAGGTTTGCATTAAGGAGGGAGAGAATACTCACACCTAAACAGATGAATTTAGTATTAGAACGTTTTACCATTTTCCGATGGATTGTTGATATGTACGGGTTTGACAATTGACGTAATTACAATTCATTACAACATCTTCAAAATAAACCACATTTGTACGGCATATCTAAATAATTAATACCGAGGTAGAGAGTATATCATTGATATATATCAGTATTAGATGATAGTCTCTCTCTCTCTCTCTCTCTCTCTCTCTCTCTCTCTCTCTCTCTCTCTCTCTCTCTCTCTCTCTCAGGCGAGGAAGAAGGGAGGGGCTGGAGAAGGATGGGGTCAGGTCACATTAATCCCTTGGTACTGTACGATCCCCTGCATTCGGCTAGGACTTGGGTCTAACTTCTCTCGCCACTTTATGAGGCCTTGACTATACCACCAGACGCTCCAAGACCAACACGGACAACAAGACGCTATAACAAGCTACAACCTATCAGGGCCAGAACGGAGAGATATAAGAAGAGCCCCATCCCTACTATGACTAACATTATAAATAACATGTAAACACACACACACACACACACACACACACGATAATCCAGCCTACCCCTTTCCTACCTGACATCCAGTAATCCTCACCAGACCTCACACCTACAGTCCCCCACTCCCAGATTCCACTATCACACATACACACACACACACACACACACACACACACACACACACACACACACACACTCTCTAGCTTATGTATATACTATTTATTATGCTCATCATTATCATGCTCATCCCCATAATGTATTGTAACTATGTATATTTTCAGCCCTATGGCTGCCAAACCAATCAATAAACCGTTTATTATTATTATTATTATTATTATTACAAACATACATACATATACATACATACATACATACATATACATACACACATACATTATCATGGAAGCAACATGTAGCTAGGATGGTTAAGGTAGCCTCTTACAAACTATACATGCTGCGCAGACTCAGGTCTCTGGGGACTCCAACAGGGGATTTGAAGGTAGTCTATACCACCTTCATATTACCCTCCCTACTGTACTCCTCCCCAGTGTGGTCTTCATCTCTCACTAAAACACAGCAACAACAGCTGGAGAAAGTACAGAAGAGGGCATGCAGGGTCATACTTGGCCCTGCCTACACCAGCTACAATCATGCCCTCACCACCCTGAGTCTGCTCAGCCTGACAGTCATGTATGAGCAAGCCATTATCAAGTTTGGAGAAGGCTTGTTAAGTAACCCACGTCACCGTCACCTACTACCACCTAACGCTCCTCCATTAGCCAGGGCTACCAGACACCAAAACAAACTGGTGCCACTCAAAGCCCCTCGCACTGACCGCTATCGCCATAGCACTATTCACACTTTAGTGCGAACGATAAACAATTAAATTAACATGTACTGTATGTCTCCAAGTTGTAGCATTAGTTCTTAGAATTAAGAATTAATATTAATGTAATTTTTCCCCTATGTATATTTTCAGTCTCTGACTGCCATGTAAATAAACCGTTAATTATTATTATTATTATTATTATTATTATTATACATACATATACATACATACATACACATAGATACATACATACAAACACACATACATAAAAAAAAAAAATATATTCTTTCTACAAATAATTGTCTATATAAAATTATCTATCTATCTATCTATCTATCTATCTATCTATCTATCTATCTATCTCAATAATACCCCTAGTAATGATTTAATATGGTGATATCTATCTATCTATCTATCTATCTATCTATCTATCTATCTATCTCAATAATACCCCTAGGAATTATTTAATATGGTGATTTCTATCTATCTATCTATCTATCTATCTCAATTATACCCCTAGGAATTATTTAATATGGTGATATCTGGCATCTCTCTTTGTTTACATCACGTCAGCCAATCACGAGGCGTCTCAGGGAATGACGTCATCATCAGCCAATCACGAGGCGTCTCAGGGAATGACGTCATCATCAGCCAATCACGAGGCGTTAACACCTTCACTATTAGCCAATCACAGGCCAGGGATTTTAATAGTATTATTTATTCTTAATTTTGGGTTTAATTATATAATTAAAATGTAAATAATTTGTTTATTCATTTATATTTACTAATTATAGATGTAAATAAATAAATGCCATTTTTATTTAGAAGTTTAATAAAGAAATAATAATAATAATAATAATAATAATAATAATAATAATAATAATAATAATAATAATAATAATAATAATAATAATAATAATATTAATAATAATAATAATAATAATAATAATAATAATAATAATAATAATAATAATAATAATAATAATAATAATAATAATATATTTAATATTAATAATAATAATAATAATAATAATAGTAATAATAATAATAATAATAATAATAATAATAATAATAATAATAATAATAATAATAATAATAATAATAATAATAATAATAATAATAAGTTAATGATACGAAAATTTACAAATAATAATGTATGTATGTATGTATGTATGTATAATTAATACATAATAAAAAACACACATACATACATACATACATACAGTCTCTCTCTCTTTCTCTCTCACACATACATATATATATATATATATATATACATACACATACACTTATATATATACATACATACATACATACACATACAGTACATACATACATATAGAAATATATACAGTGACATACACACATACCGGTTCCAAGTCATTGTATGTATGTATGTATGTATGTATGTACGTAGCATATCTTTTACATAGAATAATATTATTAGGGCAATGAACAGTCAATAAGATTCTTTATTTTTTAAATTAATAATTAGAATTATAAAAAGAAATAATTAAAAATTAGATATTTGGCAATTTTATTGTAGAGTGGCATAAATAGAAGACGGCTTATGGTTATGGGGCAGCACAGCTGGCCTCACAACAGGACCTTGTGTGGGAAGTGTGACGGTATTAGTCTTTGTGTGTAGGAAATACACTGTAGTCTATATGAGTCGGAAATGTGACAGTATAGATTTTTGTGAGTAAGAGATACGCCTTATCCGTGTAGGAGATGTGACGGTACCCTAAAATAAGCGCAATTTTGTAGGATATGTTAGCGTAAATAACGTTAACAATGAAGCCTATTTTGAGGAGACCTTTCCTCACATAATTATAGCCATATTGTTTTTCACAAACCGTCACTTCTCTTCTTATAGCTTTGCTTCCACTACTCTTTCCCACAACTTTATGATGTAACTGATAACTATATACCTCTATAGTTACTACAATACTACACATTACATTTATTCTTAAAGATCGATATTAATACACATATACTGAAGATAATTTATAAGTAACCGGGAGGAACATCAGAGTGGGGGACAGGAGGAGGCTAGAGACTTTGTAGCATATTGCTGATTGGTTGTGGATATAACACGTCATAATAATACTTAAACATTATTGGTTATGTTATAACACGTGGCAGAGCAACACCACATCTACCAGCCACCATACCCTTGTCACACACCATACCTGCTACCACCATACCCTTGTCACACACCATACCTGCTACCACCATACCCTTGTCACACACCATACCTGCTACCACCATACCCTTGTCACACACCATGCCTGCTACCACCATACCCTTGTCACACACCATACCTGCTACCACCATACCCTTGTCACACACCATGCCTGCTACCACCATACCCTTGTCACACACCATGCCAACCACCATACCTTTGTCACACACCATACCTGCTACCACCATACCTGCTACCACCATACCCTTGTCACTCACCATGCCTGCCACCACCACCATATCCTTGTCACTCACCATGCCTGCCACCATCACCATCACCATATCCTTGTCACTCACCATGCCTGCCACCATCACCACCACCATATCCTTGTCACTCACCATGCCTGCCACCATCACCATATCCTTGTCACTCACCATGCCTGCCACCATCACCATCACCATATCCTTGTCACTCACCATGCCTGCCACCATCACCATCACCATATCCTTGTCACTCACCATGCCTGCCACCATCACCACCACCATATCCTTGTCACTCACCATGCCTGCCACCATCACCATATCCTTGTCACTCACCATGCCTGCCACCATCACCATCACCATATCCTTGTCACTCACCATGCCTGCCACCATCACCATCACCATATCCTTGTCACACACCACTACTCTGTCTGTATGCTTGGTTAAATGGTTCAAGTATAAATGGGGTCGAGTTTAAGTTTAGTGTGAAGAAGAGGAACACGGGCGTGGAGGTTACCATAGTAACAAGGCCAGCAGGGTTACACTGAATATTAATTATTTCTTTAGCCTTGTACATGACAAGACAGTCCTGGGATTAATACATACTCGGAGGAAGAAGGGAACATTAGACCACACACAAAGCAACACCTCGTAAGGGAATTATTGCCTGCGGTGATGTGGGCAATATTTTAATGGTTTTGGCGCCCCTTCGGCCCCAGCCAATCATTTTCAGTTTTACAACTGTCCCTCCGGTTCCTTCGTGCTTGCTGTCCCACCTCTCCATCAACTTTCCCTGGTGAGGACTGGTTTTATCCAGAAATAAGGAGTTTGGCATCCTCTACCACACCTTAGCCTAATCTGTCTGTCTCTCATTAGACTGACGGTCACTGAGTCTGAGTGACACTGACCGTTAACACTGGAATCAGTATTGACAATAATCGCCTCACACCGTCAATATATATTATCAATATCAGAAATATTTCCAAACCCGTCAATATATTGTAGTGTCAATACCATCAATATCGCCCTCACACGATGAATATTTATTGTTAAATATTGACAATAAATGACTATATTTCTGATTCCTTTTGGGCAGCTGGCGAGATCGCTGGATTGGGTGGCACAACAAGGGAGGGTATACTGTTGATGTGTTCATTGGTTCGGGGTACATTATCGTGAGTCAGTTATCCCATCTTATGTTGCCTTCGACGAACAGATCTCACTATCTCCCTGGCTCTCTTATGGGGGTCCGAGAATCTGCGCGGCTTCGGTCAACCAAACTCGGGAGTGCTCGGCCAGACACTCTGGGGAACTACAACAATAACACTGCAAAAAGACATAGACATTTATCTGTGTCAAGGAAGGAAGGGAAGATTCCACCACACTTTGACACACAACAACAAGACACAGACAATATCACCATTTGTGTCAAGACTGCCGTTACGTTTGTTGCTGGTGGAGTAGGTTGTCTTTTCGACCTGATACCGTGTTACTGCCTGCCAAGTCAGTGCCAATAACTTACTAGTCATCACACCTCCATCTCAGACCACCATGGACTACTGTTACTCCAGTCTCCCAGACACCACTTATAAACAACCTACCAGTCATCACACCTCCATCTCAGACCTCCCAAGACTACTGTACTCCAGTCTCCCAGACACCACTTATAAACAACCTACCAGTCATCACACCTCCATCTCAGACCACCCAGGACTACTGTACTCCAGTCTCCCAGACACCACTTATAAACAACCTACCAGTCATCACACCTCCATCTCAGACCACCCAGGACTACTGTACTCCAGTCTCCCAGACACCACTTATAAACAACCTACCAGTCATCACACCTCCATCTCAGACCACCCAGGACTACTGTACTCCAGTCTCCCAGACACCACTTATAAACAACCTACCAGTCATCACACCTCCATCTCAGACCACCCAGGACTACTGTACTCCAGTCTCCCAGACACCACTTATAAACAACCTACCAGTCATCACACCTCCATCTCAGACCACCCAGGACTACTGTACTCCAGTCTCCCAGACACCACTTATAAACAACCTACCAGTCATCACACCTCCATCTCAGACCACCCAGGACTACTGTACTCCAGTCTCCCAGACACCACTTATAAACAACCTACCAGTCATCACACCTCCATCTCAGACCACCCAGGACTACTGTACTCCAGTCTCCCAGACACCACTTATAAACAACCTACCAGTCATCACACCTCCATCTCAGACCACCCAGGACTACTGTACTCCAGTCTCCCAGACACCACTTATAAACAACCTACCAGTCATCACACCTCCATCTCAGACCACCCAGGACTACTGTACTCCAGTCTCCCAGACACCACTTATAAACAACCTACCAGTCATCACACCTCCATCTCAGACCACCCAGGACTACTGTACTCCAGTCTCCCAGACACCACTTATAAACAACCTACCAGTCATCACACCTCCATCTCAGACCACCCAGGACTACTGTACTCCAGTCTCCCAGACACCACTTATAAACAACCTACCAGTCATCACACCTCCATCTCAGACCACCCAGGACTACTGTACTCCAGTCTCCCAGACACCACTTATAAACAACCTACCAGTCATCACACCTCCATCTCAGACCACCCAGGACTACTGTACTCCAGTCTCCCAGACACCACTTATAAACAACCTACCAGTCATCACACCTCCATCTCAGACCACCCAGGACTACTGTACTCCAGTCTCCCAGACACCACTTATAAACAACCTACCAGTCATCACACCTCCATCTCAGACCACCCAGGACTACTGTACTCCAGTCTCCCAGACACCACTTATAAACAACCTACCAGTCATCACACCTCCATCTCAGACCACCCAGGACTACTGTACTCCAGTCTCCCAGACACCACTTATAAACAACCTACCAGTCATCACACCTCCATCTCAGACCACCCAGGACTACTGTACTCCAGTCTCCCAGACACCACTTATAAACAACCTACCAGTCATCACACCTCCATCTCAGACCACCCAGGACTACTGTACTCCAGTCTCCCAGACACCACTTATAAACAACCTACCAGTCATCACACCTCCATCTCAGACCACCCAGGACTACTGTACTCCAGTCTCCCAGACACCACTTATAAACAACCTACCAGTCATCACACCTCCATCTCAGACCACCCAGGACTACTGTACTCCAGTCTCCCAGACACCACTTATAAACAACCTACCAGTCATCACACCTCCATCTCAGACCACCCAGGACTACTGTACTCCAGTCTCCCAGACACCACTTATAAACAACCTACCAGTCATCACACCTCCATCTCAGACCACCCAGGACTACTGTACTCCAGTCTCCCAGACACCACTTATAAACAACCTACCAGTCATCACACCTCCATCTCAGACCACCCAGGACTACTGTACTCCAGTCTCCCAGACACCACTTATAAACAACCTACCAGTCATCACACCTCCATCTCAGACCACCCAGGACTACTGTACTCCAGTCTCCCAGACACCACTTATAAACAACCTACCAGTCATCACACCTCCATCTCAGACCACCCAGGACTACTGTACTCCAGTCTCCCAGACACCACTTATAAACAACCTACCAGTCATCACACCTCCATCTCAGACCACCCAGGACTACTGTACTCCAGTCTCCCAGACACCACTTATAAACAACCTACCAGTCATCACACCTCCATCTCAGACCACCCAGGACTACTGTACTCCAGTCTCCCAGACACCACTTATAAACAACCTACCAGTCATCACACCTCCATCTCAGACCACCCAGGACTACTGTACTCCAGTCTCCCAGACACCACTTATAAACAACCTACCAGTCATCACACCTCCATCTCAGACCACCCAGGACTACTGTACTCCAGTCTCCCAGACACCACTTATAAACAACCTACCAGTCATCACACCTCCATCTCAGACCACCCAGGACTACTGTACTCCAGTCTCCCAGACACCACTTATAAACAACCTACCAGTCATCACACCTCCATCTCAGACCACCCAGGACTACTGTACTCCAGTCTCCCAGACACCACTTATAAACAACCTACCAGTCATCACACCTCCATCTCAGACCACCCAGGACTACTGTACTCCAGTCTCCCAGACACCACTTATAAACAACCTACCAGTCATCACACCTCCATCTCAGACCACCCAGGACTACTGTACTCCAGTCTCCCAGACACCACTTATAAACAACCTACCAGTCATCACACCTCCATCTCAGACCACCCAGGACTACTGTACTCCAGTCTCCCAGACACCACTTATAAACAACCTACCAGTCATCACACCTCCATCTCAGACCACCCAGGACTACTGTACTCCAGTCTCCCAGACACCACTTATAAACAACCTACCAGTCATCACACCTCCATCTCAGACCACCCAGGACTACTGTACTCCAGTCTCCCAGACACCACTTATAAACAACCTACCAGTCATCACACCTCCATCTCAGACCACCCAGGACTACTGTACTCCAGTCTCCCAGACACCACTTATAAACAACCTACCAGTCATCACACCTCCATCTCAGACCACCCAGGACTACTGTACTCCAGTCTCCCAGACACCACTTATAAACAACCTACCAGTCATCACACCTCCATCTCAGACCACCCAGGACTACTGTACTCCAGTCTCCCAGACACCACTTATAAACAACCTACCAGTCATCACACCTCCATCTCAGACCACCCAGGACTACTGTACTCCAGTCTCCCAGACACCACTTATAAACAACCTACCAGTCATCACACCTCCATCTCAGACCACCCAGGACTACTGTACTCCAGTCTCCCAGACACCACTTATAAACAACCTACCAGTCATCACACCTCCATCTCAGACCACCCAGGACTACTGTACTCCAGTCTCCCAGACACCACTTATAAACAACCTACCAGTCATCACACCTCCATCTCAGACCACCCAGGACTACTGTACTCCAGTCTCCCAGACACCACTTATAAACAACCTACCAGTCATCACACCTCCATCTCAGACCACCCAGGACTACTGTACTCCAGTCTCCCAGACACCACTTATAAACAACCTACCAGTCATCACACCTCCATCTCAGACCACCCAGGACTACTGTACTCCAGTCTCCCAGACACCACTTATAAACAACCTACCAGTCATCACACCTCCATCTCAGACCACCCAGGACTACTGTACTCCAGTCTCCCAGACACCACTTATAAACAACCTACCAGTCATCACACCTCCATCTCAGACCACCCAGGACTACTGTACTCCAGTCTCCCAGACACCACTTATAAACAACCTACCAGTCATCACACCTCCATCTCAGACCACCCAGGACTACTGTACTCCAGTCTCCCAGACACCACTTATAAACAACCTACCAGTCATCACACCTCCATCTCAGACCACCCAGGACTACTGTACTCCAGTCTCCCAGACACCACTTATAAACAACCTACCAGTCATCACACCTCCATCTCAGACCACCCAGGACTACTGTACTCCAGTCTCCCAGACACCACTTATAAACAACCTACCAGTCATCACACCTCCATCTCAGACCACCCAGGACTACTGTACTCCAGTCTCCCAGACACCACTTATAAACAACCTACCAGTCATCACACCTCCATCTCAGACCACCCAGGACTACTGTACTCCAGTCTCCCAGACACCACTTATAAACAACCTACCAGTCATCACACCTCCATCTCAGACCACCCAGGACTACTGTACTCCAGTCTCCCAGACACCACTTATAAACAACCTACCAGTCATCACACCTCCATCTCAGACCACCCAGGACTACTGTACTCCAGTCTCCCAGACACCACTTATAAACAACCTACCAGTCATCACACCTCCATCTCAGACCACCCAGGACTACTGTACTCCAGTCTCCCAGACACCACTTATAAACAACCTACCAGTCATCACACCTCCATCTCAGACCACCCAGGACTACTGTACTCCAGTCTCCCAGACACCACTTATAAACAACCTACCAGTCATCACACCTCCATCTCAGACCACCCAGGACTACTGTACTCCAGTCTCCCAGACACCACTTATAAACAACCTACCAGTCATCACACCTCCATCTCAGACCACCCAAGACTACAACCAGACACTACCTATAGTACTGACCACCCCAGTCAGAGCCATAGATAGGCCTATAGAGAGTTTGGCCGGGCAAGTTTCAGTCGAGCTGTTAACGCTGGATGCTGATTGGTTGAGGAGAGTCACGTGACACACAGGTGCCATGTTGAACACCAATATCTCCGTCAGTCTCCCTATAGCCACAGTAAAATATACCTTTTTGTACAGCATAGGGTTGTTCAACGCGACCAGAAATGGGCAAAACAATGCACTGGTTCCCAAGAGATACCCAGAAGAGGCCACTTTGGGCAAATAAGTTAAAAGACAACATTGGAGCCCAAATAACAACTCGTTTAGCACAGTGCCAACACTTACTATAGCTTTCTTTCAAGCTTTTATATTCTTTTACATAGCTTTATAAATTATTGTATACTTAATTAACTGATAAGTTAATCAGTGAATAGAAGCACCAAGCCCAGAGGGATTATTTCTTCTATAAGAACCTTATAATATAATATAATATAATATAACATAATATAATATAACCTTATTATACAGTACGTACTTTTTTCTTGTTAATTTTACCTTTAAGTTTGGTCCACTGACTTTGCCACAGAAGATAAATTGATTTCCTTCCGAGGGATAGACATGACTGTAGATCACGAGGGACGTCCCAAGTCCCCTCGAGCTTCACCGCCAATTTCAAGTAAAAATCTGTCCGTTCATTGCCATAAATACGACAGTGTCCGGACACCCAGAACAGAGTGAAGGACTTGGTGTATAAGTGCAACTTATTAATGATGCGACCCTGGATTTCATTAGAAACGGTTTGACACGAGAAAATTGCCTGAAGGGCAATTGAATTATAACTAGAATTTACTGCATAGTCTATGGCTTTGTTTATTGCAAAAAGTTCTGCTGTAAACACAGATGTATGTGTCGGCAATCTATACCTAATTTCACATTCATTCTACCAAACACTCACACCAACACATTCATCCGCTGCAGTTCCTCTCGTACTATACAACACTGTTATCCCAGTGTTAATACATAACCAATAGTAGGGTAAAACAGACTAGCCTACAACTTGTAATACAAGGTGTTCACGTACTATACAGCACTGCTATCCCAGTGTTAATACATAACCAATAGTAGGGTAAAACAGACTATATTATAGCTTACAACTCGTCATCCAAGGTGCTAAGGAACGACTCACGGATCTCCATGTTGGGGACACACTTCCGCTCACGTGAGAACACACTCCATCACTTCCTATCCGACAAGTGAGAATTTTTTCATGTAGTCTTAACCAAGGTATATATAGGCGTAGCTGTATATACCTTGGTCTTAACTATGGCTTCACGTGTTCCTTTAGAGTGAAAGTGCACTAAATATACCCAACATAAGAGACAGTCCGCTTTGGGACTTGGGTTGCTCTGGGGTCCTTTAGGCCGTATAGGGCCTCACATTAGGGGCCAGACTCACGTAACACCACCAAAGTGTCCCTGTGAATTTGCCTCCTTTAGAACACAGTTCACACCATACTTTAAATTAACCCTACTCAAAGGAAAAATAACCAAACAACACAACTTAATCTAACCGTACCTCACACCTAATTTAACCTATTCTAATCTATTTTAACACCTCACTTAATCACTCACTCGATTATATAACAAGGGAATCACCAAACACACATGCATACATACTGGGGTGGAGGAGGTGGGTATGGATGGGGTGGGGGTGGTAGTAGGGCTAGGGGGGGGGGGGACGGGTGTCATCGGGGATAGGGGGGGGATGGTGTAACTGACCAACCTCTCTCTCTCTATATCTCTCCCTCTCTTTGTGTGATGTTGGGGAGGTATAGGGGTGTGTTCGTAGGGTAGGGGTAGGGTGTTAGAGGGGAGGGGGTGACTATGGAGGGGTATTGGATGAGGGATGGGACTGGTGGGGGATGAGAGGGGGGTATAATTCGATTTTCAAACTCTCTGTGTGATGCTTGGGGGGGAGATGGGGGTGCCTTAGTGGTGGAGGGGTAGGGTAGCAGAGGGGAGGGGGTTACTGTGGAGTGATATGGGATGGGATGGAATGTAAGGAGATTTGAATCGATGGGAAGACAAGTTGGTGGGGTCTGGGAAGGGGGATGATGGGGGTTGGGGGAGGTAGGCTAGTGCAGAGCTCTAGGCTAGTGATGGAGGGAGGGAGGATGGAAGTGAGGGGTTGGTGAATGGTGATACTGTTGGGGGTGGGAGGGGGTTATGATTCAAACTTGTAACTCACAGACACTCTCTCTCCTCTCTCTTTTTATATTCTTCTTAGCAGAATTTTCAGCGGGGTAGCAATGGGCCTCTTCCTGAGGCCTATAGTTGAACCCTAAGCGTTGAATTCCTTGTATCCAAGGGCCCTCTACAGAATGGTGACAGTTCCCTTGATGGCAGCAATCTGCACCTCACAGGCTCACAGGCGCTTGGTTGTCGTCTGTGTGTGTGTGTGTGTGTACTGTTTCTGGGTGTGGGGGAATGGGTGGTGGGATCTCGGAGGGGGGGGGGGCGGGGAGGTAGGTGAATCGAGGAGAGGAGTGTTATATTTTGTTGAGAGTGTGAGGATAATAAAGACATGTTACTGGTGATATCCTTGTTGTATCACCAATATTATGTCATCAGGCAATCTGTGTGTTTCAGGTGAATCCCTTGTTGTATAAACTACATTACCTCATCAAGCCATGATAACGAGGAGGAACACTTGGTAGTGATTCCCTTGTAAGTGAAGTTGGATGGGCATTAAACAAAGACTTTTTCCTGTTCACTCCCTTGCTCTTACAGCCGAGTATCTAATTACTATTTGGTGAACAGGGACATTGACATAGGAGGATGGGAGAATTATCCAACTAGCCTACTACCAATCAACTCCTGGTGATGGTCATAAATTATATTGTTTTACGTAACATCCACACCCATGGCAGGGATTACAGGGCTCAACAAAAGTGTCTTCTTATTGATCGAGATATAAAGTGATATTGTTGTGATTTATTGCAACGTATATTTTTCTTGTCGTTTTTGAGGGACATAGCAAAGTTGTATCAATCATATATACCGTAGACCCATATATTTTTCAAATGATGGCAAAATCAATAATAAAGAGATTATCTATCTATCTATCTATCTATCGCCAGACGCCTTAATCCCCGGGGGGGTGGCCACAAATGAAATGCCTCCATGCATTCCTATCCATTGTTAACTGGCATGCCTCCTCCTTCGCTCATATACCTCCTAACTCCATCCTTCCATCTGGTTCTGGGTCTGCCTCTTCCTCTCCATCCCTCCACCTCACTCTCATACACCTTCTTGATCAATCTCTCGCTCCCCATACGTTCTATATGACCGAACCACCTCAAGGTGTTCCTCTTCACACTCTCCAGCACATCCACATCCACATTGCATCGTTCACGCACTTCTTCGTTTGTCAATCTATCTCTCCATGTCACTCCACATGAGCTTCTCAGTTAACTCATTTCCACACCTCTCAATCTTGATCTGTGCCTCTCTGTCATGGTCCACGCTTCACTCCCATATGTCAGTGTTGGGATTACAACACTATCATGCAGAGTCTTCTTCACTACCATACTCATCACCCTATTCCTTGTCACTGACTTCAGCGTTCCTACAACTCTCTTGTCCTGTTGTACCCTCTCCTGCATCTCATCCTCCAAACCTCCATCCTTACTCATCACACTGCCCAGATACTTAAATGAGCTGACATTCGCCATAACCTGGCCATTCAACCTCACCTCACAGTCTGTGGCTGCTCCTCTCTCAAAGACCATAACTTTGCTCTTTCCCACATTTACCTTCAAATTCCGTCTCTCGCACATGGAGGTATAATCTAAGATTATACCTCCATGCTCTCGCACACAGTTCCAAACCTGTTCACCAGACCCTGCAACTCCCACTCATTGTCACTCACCAGTACTGTATCGTCAGCAAACAGCAGCACAGGAAGCTTCCATTCACTCCCCTCCCCCATCATGGGAACACCAACATCCACTGCTCTTCCCTGTATCTCTTTCATGACTCCATCCATATATACACTGAACAACCACGGGGACATTACACAACCTTGCTTTAACCCAACATTCAATGCAAAGAACTCACTCTACTCACTCTCTACCCTGACTGCCGCTCTTGCACCCTCATAATTATCAACTCTTCACTGCCCTCAATAACTTCCCAGGCACTCCATAATTATATTCTCAGTACTTTTCATAGACCTTCTTAGAGGTTATCTAACTCCTTTATGGAACTGTTGATGATGACGTAGGTGATGTGAAAAATGATAAATTATTTCCAGTAAAAGAGAGTACGTAGTCAAAATGGAAATGAGAATAGTAATAATGACATTGTAACAACGGCCACGTCATCCCCTATACTGTACTGATAATGTACTTCCAGTAACATGTGTATGTGTGTGTGTGTGTGTTTGTGTAGAAAGTTACTTTGATCTGTATAATACTGAGCACAATATCCAACTTTAAAAGTACACATACATACAGTAAGGCTTGTATTTTTCAAGTAATCACGTACAGTACAGTAGATCTACTTATCGTATCATCATCATCATCATCATCATCAGGTGGTGCTCCAAGGCACTGAAATAAAAGAATATCGGAATTTCACAGGGCTGGAAAACAATATCCTACAAAACAAATTATGTATAACAAATGCCAAAAAACAACTAAATTTAATGATGGAAAAGGATAAAAGATGTAGCCTATAGTTTATGAGCGGGACTGTACTATATCTCCCTCACTACTACCACCATCAGAAAGTCACACAGTTTTTATCTATTCACTCGGAAACTCTTGGTGATATACATACTTATTCTGATGACAGTATTGAAAAGCTCATACAATTCTGCTTCTTGCGATAAATTCGGCCCAGAAGAGTTTGAACAAAAAAGTATAAAGTTACCGACAGCTTGGCCTGACCTGCTGAACGTACACACACACACACACACACAGGCGGCAGACAAAGATGGACGAATTTTCAAGTAGGGCTTACTTTCATCCGGTCCTATATAGATCAAGGGATATATCCCAGGGATTGATTCCTGCTGGACCTTGATCCTTCCGTTACAACAGGCCTGGCCGGATGAAAAACACCCACATAGTACAGTACATAATACACACACCGACCGCCTCTCACCCCACAGGACAGGCCGGACCTAATTTATTACACTTCTCTCCACACAGACACACACCTTAACTCACACACTTACACTACTTCACTTAATACATATATCGCCTTAATACACACACAAACACACACATACACTATTCCACATACACTCTGTTACTTAATAAATATATCGCCTTAACACACACACACACATATATATACCCTAACACACACACGCACACTACTCCACAAAGTCACATACTCTGTTACATATAATTTAATAAATATATCGTCTTAACACACACACACACATATAGGCTACCCTAACACACACACGTACACTACTTCACATACACTCTTTTACATAATAAATATATCACCTTATTGACCATTACGTAGTCTATAGGCGTTAACCACAAATAATAAACACAACAAACGTCTGCTTGTCCAAACTCTTGCCAGCCAGCGTCCAAAATGGTCATCACAACACAGACAGACCTGAATTGGTGCCTTGCCTACCCTGCCCACCACATCACACACACACACACACACACAGTCACTCATTATACACCCTGACATACACACATTGCTGCCTTGCCTACTCTGCCCACCACATCACACACACACACACAGTCACAGTCACACATTATACACCCTGACATACACACATACATTTCCCCACATATACACTCTATCACTCTATAAATATATTTTCTAAATGACCATAACATATACACCCTGACATACACACATACATTTTCCCACATATACTGTACAGTATACACTCTATCACTATAAATATATCGCCTTAATTAATAACCATTATGAAGCCGATAGACGTTAACCCCAAATAACACACACACACACAAAACAATTCCAAATATACAATGTATATTAATTTGAAATTTCAACAGTTTTTCTCTCCATTGAGCAGTGTTGCTTTATAAAGATATTTTCACGCCCAATATGGCTAGTTACTTCTACAAACTGGGTTATGTATTTAATGTTGTAGGGTTATTTTTATGATATTACAGTACTTGACAGGTATTATAAAATATTATTTATATTAATTGAATTAAATGTCAATATAATTATCAACAAATTGGTTATATGGTTGAGTGTTTGGGCTAGTATTGGCTGGATATTGGGCTGGTTTTATGAAGGAATATAGCCAAGGTTTGAAGACACCGGCAATTTGGCGGTAAAATATTGTCAGTTTACCATTAACTTGTGTGAGGTGAGGATGTGTGTGTCATATAATAGATATCTGCTTATCACAAAACATTATTACCGACTTTGTCCACAATATAGAAAAATATAAATAATTATTGTGAGTGTTAAAAATAATCATTTAACGTTAGTTAAAATGTCGGTATCTTTACCTTTATTTATTTATTGAGTGAACACAAAATATTTATAATTAACGTAATGTATAAAGTGAATAATTCTAACTTTAAATACCTTTTATTAATTAAGATTGTGTTATATGGAGATAGTAATAATTTGATTCTTCCAAAGTATGCCAGGAAACACAACTAGATTAACGTGGATTTATTTAACTTAAGTTATATATACAACACGTCCAACACAAACCAGTTATTTTGGATAAAAAAGTACAAAAAGTATAGGCCTACTCCAACGTTACTGAACATTGTAAGGAAAAGTCATGGATTAATATAGATGAAATTTTATACGAGAACTGACGACTTGATGAGATGAGAAAGGTAAGAATCTTTTGTATCTGTTTATTCCTAAACTCTTATATAGAGTAACAATTTATTATGTAGGTAAAAGTAGGTAAGTACTAAGTTAAGTTTACTATATTGTATATTTTAGTATAATTACCCATTATTTTGGACCATTCTAAAGGGGGTATCACACTATAATATAGCACCGCGTACGAGGTACACGTGGGACTGGTGGAATTAATAATAACCTGCAGGAATGTATGGCCAGTAGTAGCAATAATCACACTGGTGGTGCCCCCGGGGGCTACACGGGGTTGAAGGTGGAATTAATAATAACCTGCAGGAATGGCTGGCCAGTAGCACTGACACTGGTGCTGGTTAGTGGCTACACGGGGTTATAAACACTTGTTGGGTCTCAGCCTCACGGGAGTCTTGACAAGCAATTTGATGTAAACACAGCAAAATATTGACATCGTATTTTCTACTTTAATTGTGTTTTTTGTTGTTTCTCGATAATATTTGTATTGCACAAATGTTTTCTGATATTAATCCACCTTTTTTGTTTAGAATTAATGTATATAAATACATTATTTATTGACTTGATTCTGTATAGGAGGAATGGTCTTGGCTAGGGTATCCATTCCATCTTTGTCCCACGAATGTCGCCTCGATTCCTCGTTCTCAGAATGTTATTCTGCCAGTCCCGCGTGTACCTCGTACGCGGTGCTATTATAGTGTGATACCCCCCTTTATTAACACATTTTTCATCTATGGTGATTCTCTCGGAGATGGGGCCACGTTTTACATTAACATAATTTGGAAATTAGTCTGACCTAAACCTAACCTAGACTACCGGGACCTAACCTGGGCAAACTACCGGGATATAACTGGTGTAACATGTTATAAAGTGACCGGGGCAAATTTCCGGAACCTAACACTTTGTGGCCCTGTTGGTCAAGAATACAGTACTTCTGTAATTAATAATACCGTCATGTACTTAATTAATATTAGTACAAATTGTGCTCAATACCACTGTGTGTGACATGGTACAGAATTTGCGTCTCCGCCGATACGGCGAGGCCGCAGCGGCGGAGCCGCAGTGTGACAACGGCCTACTATAAGCCTATATAATCCTTTTATAATATAAGGCGTGTGGTTTGATAACAAGGTGGGAAGGTTCTGTTGGTAATAATATTATTATTCTAGTGTTGTGAGTTAATGTGTTATAGTTTTATTACATTATAATCTAACGTTAAGGTAAGTAGGAGTTGTAGCCTATTATGTCGGAAGTGTTGCCTTTGTATCGGTCCTTCCTAATGATACTTTTATACGTGGTTTGACGCTCTGGGTCTAGTTGGAAATATCTATTTATGTCCTTTGATGAACTATTCTTAATTTTCTTTTCTCTTATTTTCCATAACTTGTACAATATGTCCTTGCTCTTTTCGATTATATTGTTGTTAAATAGTAGCAGGTTCCCGATTATAATATCCTCCTGCCAGGTTTTCTCTTCTCACTTCTTCGTATGTCACACAATGCAAGATGAAATGTTTCAAATCTTTTTCCTCGCCACACATCACACACTCAGTCCACTTCTGATTTTTAAATGTATTTTTATCAGCCAGAGGTTGTTACTCGAACACTTGAATAAGATCATTGAAGCCTCTCTGTGGACTGGGCCTGTCTACAGCGGGACAGTTCCTTATTAATTAATACGCTGGGCATATGTTAGGTATTTGTTTATATTACACACCTAAATAATAAGGGTCTTGGCTTTGTTCATCAAAGTTTTTCTCCTCTGAAGATATCTTATCTTATAACTAGTGCATTTATTTACTGACTATTAAAGGTATTCGAAGTATATCTGAATATTTATTAGTTACAGAGAGAGAGAAAGGGGTAGGGGTTGTGACAGAGAGGGAGAGAGAGAGTGGGGGAGAGGGTGTGTGTGTGAAAGAGATGTGTACAGTCATAACCAAATTGAATTCATTCTGTCGTATTTTTGTTGTCCAAGCGTCGACTTGGGGTACCAAGCGGGCTTGGAGCAAGCCGTATCTGACAATAACAACAGTCCTGATTACGTGGACCCGAACAACTGGCTTGCAGAAGGTAAAATACTGCAAGTTTGATTACATAAATAATTATATAAATAATAAATAATCCTTTTTTTTTTGTTTTACCTGTAATATATAACTATCCAAAGGAGCCTATACCTCGTTAAATTATATTACATCTTATTACATAATTATTTTGGTTTATCTAGCACTAATTACAAGTTACATGCAATAATCATTTAATAAATTAATTATTCATTATTATTATTATTAGCATATTTCAATTACCTGTCGGCCATATTGTTGTTGTCATGTGACCCAAAGTGAGGCCAGCGGGACCAACATTGCTCCCGAGCACTGGTTGAAAAAATGTCGAAGACGGCTTGCTTCCGCTTGGCACCGCTTGGTATCAAACGTCCAACAAAAACAGTACAGAGCAAACTCGCTTGGTGAAAAGCAAGCGAGCTTCGTGTCGCTTGGACAACAAAAATACGAAAAATAATGAAGATGAGTAATTTGGGTGAATTTTACAGACAACCAATATGTGTGCGTTTGTGTTCGTGTGTGGTGTGTGTGAATGTATTCGTGTGTGTGTTCGTGTGTAGGCTATGTTTGTGTGTGTTCGTGTATATGTATGTGTGTTCGTGTATATGTGTATGTTTGTGTTTATGCTTTACTGACGATGGCTATTTTTTCATATTTTCAACGTGACCTCCCTTGGTGTATTGCCGCTGCCGGGAACAAAACTCCGACAGTTGGGACTTGCCACAATATATTTCCATATGTATTTTGTATACAATACCTCTAAATGAGAGGGTTATTTTCTACCCTCCCTCTTGTAATCCAATTTGGTTGTCTTTCCCACAATTATTTTTCTCTATTTGCTTTTCTATGCCATTTCTCAAAACAGCCATCATTATTTTATATCCAATGTTTGTCAGTTCAATGGGTCTGTATTAATTTATTTACCTTTGACTTTCGTTTTTGGGATCTTTACCGTATTTGATTGCCTCCTAAAATGTGGCAGTTTTTTTTTAGCCTATAGGCCTACTGAGACAAGTTCCCTCAATAGTACGGTACCTTGCTATAGTGTTCACAGTCATCAACAACAAACAATAATGTTCTCATTGTACAAAAAAATTAATGGTTTTATCTCAATTCTCATATGAATGCCATTCTAAAATATTTTGTTTAGAGTTTCTTAAAGTTTCTTTTAACTTATTAATTAAAAGGATTATAATTATTTTATTCCGTTTTCTTCTTGAACAATAATGCGAACACTTGTAATACATTATAATTATTTAGTACATATAATGATAGGATAAAGAATACAACATAGTTTAGAAAAACTACTGTATTTTTATTTTAAATAAAACATTCTTTATTGATTATGAAGACAATAAAATATAATGAGTCCCCTTTGTAAAGAATACAATTATTAATAAGCTCTTTAAACTAAGAACACAAATAACAATAATTTTATATTTGGGTAACTTAATACAATAAATCTATAAACAAAATATCTATATTATTATAAAATAAAAGTAAAATTAATGTGTCCTCAATATAATATTACATTACAGAGCTACCGTACTGTACTACTATTATTACAGTACGGTAATTAAATACTTGAATATATAGGCTACAGTGGTTTGTTGTTTATAAAATAAATACATTATTATAAAATAAAAGTAAAATGAATGTGTCCTCAATACAATACGTAGTACATTACAGAGGTACCGTACGGTATTGGACTATTACTATTACTGGTAGCCTAATTAAATATTGGATATATACAGTACAGTGGTTTGTTGTTTATAAAATGTAGAGTAGTGATGTTGTAGTAGTAGCCTATAGTATTAGAAGTACCGTAGTAGTAGTAGTAGCCTAGTAGTAGCAGTAGCCTAGTAGTAGCAGTAGTAGTAGTCTAACCACTGTATTGGGAAAAAGGGTCAATTATTTTCAGGTTTATAAGTATGTAATAGTAGTTGTAGTTGTAGTAGTAGATGTAGTACCATAGTAGTAGTTGTAGTAATAGTAGTAGTAGTAGTAGTAAATGTAGTAGTAGTAGTAGTGGTAGTAGTAGTAGTTGTAGTAATAATAGTTGTAATAATAATAATAGTTCCTTTCCACGGCATTTGACATCTGACAACTTGTACCTACCAAGCACGTCCAGAGAGAGAGAGAGAGAGAGAGTTTGGGGGGGGGGGGAGGTAAGCGGAGGAGAGTAAGGAGAGAAAGAGGAAAGGGAAGATGGGATGAAAAAGAGATATAAGGAAAATATAGAATGTTAGGTAGGCAGTTATGGAATTATGGTCCCCCCTCCCCAACCCTACACACACACACCTCCCTCCTCTCCATCACCCCTTCTTACCTCTCATTCCTCATCACCCCTTCTCACCTCATTCCCCTCACACCCCACTCTTCCCTCACCTCCCTCACACCCCACTCTTCCCTCTCACCTCCTCCACTCACACCCCACTCTTCCCTCTCACCTCCCTCACACCCCACTCTTCCCTCTCACCTCCCTCACACCCCACTCTTCCCTCTCACCTCCTCCACTCACACCCCACTCTTCCCTCTCACCTCCCTCACACCCCACTCTTCCCTCTCTCACCCTCACACAACCCTACGTCTATTATTTTAGTTGTTTATTATCTAATGTGTGTATTATCTAAGCTGTATATTACCTTAGCTGGATATTTTAACAGTTTATTTTCATAGCTGTATAGCTGAAGGTAATATACCTTCGTTGTATATTATCTTAGCTGTATAATATCATTACTCTATATTATTATTAACTTCAGCTATAACTGTATTCAGCTTTTTTAGCTCCATATTAATGTTAATATTTTTCATTACCACACTATTTTCTTATCAGTCAGTCAGTCAAAAATATAATTTTATTGTTTCCTTCAGAAAATATAATCTCTGCTTTCTGCTACTCTAGACACCCCGTACTTGTATTAGTAATGTGGATAATACTTTAAGGGGTTTGGCGCCCCTTCGGCTCCAGCCACTAGCCTTTAGTTCTTCAACTGTCCCTCTTTTCTTTCTATTTCCTTTCTGCTTGCTGTTTCACCTCTCTAATGGTACTAACTAGTTAATGTTACCTTGAAAAAAATTATACACACTTCTTATGGTATCTCATTTGCATCATATTTTTCTACTTTTTCCTTATATGCCGTATATTTTCTTTCATACAGATTTTATTGTATTTCATATAGGCTTATAGCCTATGTAATATGTATAGAGGATGAACAAATATAACCATTATTGCTATTATTATTATTATTATTATTATTATTATTATTATTACAAGATGGTAGGATACATTACAGAACAACCATAATGCTGTAATAATTGAAATGCAACAAAACAAAGATAATACATTACAAAAACAAATAGAATACTGTACTGGTACCTTGTATAGCCTTCTTGAGATTAACAACACATTAATGTTACTGGTAGTTAATTTATATATATATTTATAATACAGAAACAAAACTTGGAATCCCTAGACAATACAAACATTACAAAAAAAACATAACTTCGAATATTGGTGGGCAGAAAATAATATACTATATAATTTTCTCAGTGAAAAACAATATAATTAATTTTATTCAACAGATATATTGACCTATAGCTCTTTATTATTATATTATTAATACATATACAGTTACTTGTATATTAATTAATGTTTTTTGTTTTCCACAGAATGGCACCTTTGAACAATACAGTCCAGCTGCTGAAACAGTTACTACTTCGTTCATCAAGAGGGACACACGTCATTCATATTGATGAAGGACAGACAGTGGCTCATATAAGAACTTTTCTCAGTCAAGCTGATGATTTACCTTTTAATGACATCAGATTGTATGCATCGGGAATTTTACTTAATGATGATACTCTGCTTTTGTCAACAATAACCTCCGTAATTATAGACGTCAATATAACATTAAGAGGAGGTAAAGTACACGGTTCACTCTCCCGTGCTGGTAAAGTTAAAAGTCAAACCCCCAAAGTTGATAAGAAAGAGAAGAATAAATCAAAGACAGGTCGAGCAAAGAAAATACAACAATACAATAAACGATTTGCCAACCAATGTGTCAAATAATAATAACTACAACTAATGTAATTATATGATTCTTACTCACAAACTGACCACCAATTCAACCTCATAGGCCTAATTACCATTATCACAACAACAACAACTAATGTAATTATATGATACTCACCAACTGACCACCAATTCAACCATATAATCACTATTATCACAATATCACAATAATTATATAACTACTATAGCCTATATTACCAAAATTTTTCTTTCTTAATATTATATAGCCTGTCGGGTCACTATATTTATTCATCACATAAATTATACAGTATTTGTAATAAAGTTTAATATTTCCAATTCTTATTTCTGTACTGTTAACATTATCTAAACATTTACAATAGTGTATTATATCTAAATCTTTAATGTAGTACATACCGGTAAAATATATTTATTACATTGACGACACATTATTATTACTTTTTGTTTTTTACAATGTAGATAATTATTTTAAAATATTGTATTTATTTGGTTTGGAGATTTATTGTATATTACCAAAATATTTATTATTATTTGTTTATAAATCAATTATTTTAATGTCGAGCTTTTTATTATTGTATTCTTAACGAAAAGGACTTATTATATTTAATTGTTTTAGTAATCAATATAGAGTATTTAATTAAGAATATAAAATAAACTTACTTTTTTCAACCCTGATGTATTTTTAATCCTATATAATAATAATATTATATACAGTTGCATGACCAAGTTCGTTAATCCAGTACTGTTTGTTATTTCCATAATTGTTTCCTTTCACCTTCTGCTCTATAACAACTTGTAATAATGTTTTGTACATTACATTTGAACTACAAAAGTAGCTCTATACTATTTTTACACTTCCTGTTTACTACTGGTGATGAATTACCCTTTAAAGTTGATAATTTATTTCATCTATATTCCAACAAGTACTTCATTGCATAATAATGAAACACCTGTTGTTCAACAATAAACAAATATTTCACTACATAATAGTTACAGACCTAAACCAGTAAAACCTTTATATATCAAGGTTATAAAGGAATACCTGTTGTTGGATTATAGTATCTTGTGATATATTGCCTGTGTGTGTGTGTGAGTTGTAATGGGACCAAAACCCACTATTGATATAGAACTGATCAATATTAGTATCTTGTGATATATTGCCTGTATGTGTGTGTGTGAGTTGTAATGGGACCAAAACCCACTATTGATATAGAACTGATCAATATTAGTATCTTGTGATATATTGCCTGTATGTGTGTGTGTGAGTTGTAATGGGACCAAAACCCACTATTGATATAGAACTGATCAATATTAGTATCTTGTGATATATTGCCTGTATGTGTGTGTGTGAGTTGTAATGGGACCAAAACCCACTATTGATATAGAACTGATCAATATTAGTATCTTGTGATATATTGCCTGTATGTGTGTGTGTGAGTTGTAATGGGACCAAAACCCACTATTGATATAGAACTGATCAATATTAGTATCTTGTGATATATTGCCTGTATGTGTGTGTGTGAGTTGTAATGGGACCAAAACCCACTATTGATATAGAACTGATCAATATTAGTATCTTGTGATATATTGCCTGTATGTGTGTGTGTGTGAGTTGTAATGGGACCAAAACCCACTATTGATATAGTGGCAGAAAGTGTGTGTATGTGTGTGTTGGACCAAAAACCACTAGACTGATGATATTATAGTACCGATATCTTGTAATATCTTGTCATCAGTACGGACAGCAAGTGTGTGTTGTAATAGGTCTATTACCCACTACAGATATAGGATTGATCAATATTATTATATAATATTTTGTGATATATTGTCATCAGTACAGACAGTAAGTATGTGTGTGTGTGTGTGTGTTATAATAGGACCCAAACCCACTTGGTCTTTACTACTGGTACTGTACTGAGTGAAGGAAGGGATAGGTCATAGGAAGGACACTATAACTCTGTTCACGCTTGGATGGCGGAGAAGCCTGGCCCTCCAGGTGCGGTGGGCAGGTCAAATACTATTTCGCTTCCCTGATTAGCTAGAGGTGTTCAGCACACCGAGACAATTAGAAGTGCTTCCTTTTTTCATTAATATTTCTGCTAATTAAGCATTATTCATGTATGTTATTACTCACTCATTGTCTTAAATAATATAGGTGAGCCTTGCGGTCAAAATTCACCGTGACAATTTATTTGGAGCTCGTAATATCTTGATTTGAACATAGAGTGTGTAGTAAAAAGTGAGCGACAATGAGAGGAAAACAGGTCAACTGGAGGACCTCTCAGTAACCCTTGTGACTTGCCGTGTTCGAAAGCAGACTTCAAGGCTTCTTCGTCCATTTAGTACCAATTTTTATACATTTAATTTCACCTATCTTTCGGAAGCACAAGGGAGTGTGTTTTTATGCAACGAAAATGTAGAAAAAAAAGTACCGTACACATAAATTCACTACTTACATAAACAGGTTAATATATTTCAAAACCATAGCCAAACAAAGCAGCCGGACTGGACAGGGAGTGGTGTGTGTGTGTGTGTGTGAATGGATTAACAAACCGACACAGGAAGTTGACAGGCGCCTATAGGGATCTGAGATTAGAATATGGTCTAAGGTTGTAAGAGAGAGAAACTTAGATGAAGGTAATAAATGAGGAATAAAGAAAGTGAAATAACTTATGATGTATGCTACTGTTAATGAGAGAATGAATAAATTGAATTTAAAAAAAAATATATAAAGCCATTAATCTAAATAATTCTATGTAGGCCTTATATGATATGTGGGATAAAATATCATTAGATTATACTTTTATGTGGGATAAAATATCATTAGATCATAGAATATAGAAAAAGAAAGATTGTGGATCAATCGTGATTACGAGAGAGAGAGAGAGAGAGAGAGAGAGAGAGAGAGAGAGAGAGAGAGAAGTGGATGGAAGAAGAAGGAAGGTCAGGTCACTGATGAGATGAATGCTGTTGTGTGTGTGTGTGTGTGTGTGTGTCTGTGAGTAACTGAAGCTTGTGTGTATCACCGTGTATATGTGTTAAACTGAAGCTGGTATGTGTGTGTATGTGAGTAACTGAAGCTGTTGTGTGTGTGTATGTGTGTATTAGTAACATG
>JAWZYT010006292.1:27500-36044 GCA_034508575.1 Petrolisthes manimaculis | reverse complement strand
CAGGGCAGGGCAGGGCTGGTCTCTCAGTGCCGTGACTCTGCGCAGTGACGGGGGGGACGAGAGTGGGAGACCCTCTCTTGGTGTGGCCCTCGTTGCTCGGGTGTGTGTGTGTGTGTGGGTGTGGGTTGTCGAAGCCACCGCCCTCAAACATCCCCACGCCCTCTCCACCCACACAATTCTGACTCCTTCCAATCCACATCCAGTTTTTCTTTGGTTAATATCCTCTCAGAATCCACAGGCAGGGTCAAGATTCTGAAAGAGTCAATGGAAAAATATGAAAAATTAATTGAACGACAAGAAGTCTCCGTCAACCTTTCCAGCCTGGCCCAACCCACTCCCATCAGCCCCGCCCAACAGGTGAGCGCTGGGGCTAACGAAAACTGGATCACCTGAGTGGCCAACTTACATACATACACACACATACAGTCGTATATAACGCTTACACACAGTTACACACGAGGTGCTTACACCCTACACATTCATACACTGTTACACATGAGGTGAAATCACCCTGTGCACGCTCATCACTCATAAACACACACACACACACACACACAAACAAAGAAAGACAGACAAACAGACGTGCAGCAAAACGAATAGAGAAATAGACAATTACAGTTATTTCGTCACACACACACACACACACACACTATCATATACTGTTGTAGTCTCCTAACACACACACACACACACACACACACACACACACACACACACACACACACACACACACACACACACACACACAGCCTATCATATAGCCTAGTGTTGTAGTCTCCAAACACACACACACATGCACTTTCTCCAACTTATCCTTTTACCTTCATTGCCAACAACCCCAAACGTATATAAAAGATCAGAATATCCATCCTTTTCCCAACACTTTTATTTAACATTTCAAACACAAACACAAACAAATAGTTATAATGTTATGTGTCTTAATTAAATGGCAATTAAATGTTAACTTTTAAGGACTAGTTTAATATACAAATACTTAATATACAAATAATTTCATATCATAATAATGGCATATACAAAAGTACACACACACACACACACACACACACACATTGGTACGAGGATTTAAGGACCCTGTTATAGTGTGTAAAAATTGGAGGCTTCTGATTCCTCCTGACCATGCCACGAAACAAACTCCTCCCCTGTACAGTATGTAGGTGGAGTTTTTTATGTTCACACAATATTATTATAACATATTTCATTATATATAGTCTACTTTGGGACATAAGTGTAGCCTAATAATTATTATGCTTCTTATTTTTGCATTCATATTCCTTTTACTACAATCTCAAATACACCTTAATGAGAGAGAGAGAGAGAGAGAGAGAGAGAGAGAGAGAGAGAGAGAGAGAGAGAGAGAGAGAGAGAGAGAGAGAGAGAGAGAGAGAGAGAGAGAGAGAGGCTGTAGGAGATAAGGAGGAATCAGAAAGAAGGGAGTCAGGAGTAAAGAGAAAGATTGAGTATAAAATATAAAAAGAGTGGAGTATAGAAGGGAGAGAGAAAAGGAAGACAGACTTCTGCCCCTATACATAGCCTAGCCTACCTTCCCTTACCATGACTCACTCATTTCCCTCCAACACACACATACAAACCCCTACACACACACACACACACACACACACACACACACACATTCACTCCTTACCCTTTTGTACATATCCTCCCCTATACTGAACATACACACATACATACACACTGACTGAAACACACACACATACAAGTACACATTCACACCAGCACGCACAACTACACACATTCACACCAACACACAAACAGATATTTACATTCACATCAACACACACACAAGTACACACCAACACACAAACATAGAAGTACACACATTCACACACTTATGTCAACATACACACACACATCTAAGTACTCACATTCACACCAACACACACACACACACACACACACACACACATTCTTATCCACCAGACAATGAATGTTTATGTAGACTGGTTTCTCTCCCAACACGTTAAGGGGAGAGTTTCTTTTTGGTTAATTGGAGCGCCGCAATTCCTCCAAAGTATCCCAGAAAACAGGACCATATGAACAATAATAATGGTGTTCCGTTGCTTGGAATCGTTAGGAGGATTCACTTTCTCCAGAATTACCAACACAAAAGACAAAACTAACTTCCCCCTTAAGTACCTCTCAAATATTCCTCACGCCAAGATGATAAATGCTTTGTCTACCCTAGTAATGATAGTCGAAATTCCTAGGCATTACTTAGTAGCTTCTCACTTCAAGATAGATAAGTGATACAAGAAAAAAAAACAGAAGGTGGATGTGTTTTGTCTTTTGTGAATTTTTGAGGGTCCCGATAGTATAGGTAAGATAGATAAGTGATACAAGAAAAAAAAACAGAAGGTGGATGTGTTTTGTCTTTTGTGAATTTTTGAGGGTCCCGATAGTATAGGTAAGATAGATAGAAGAAAAACAGAAGGTGGATGTGTTTTGTCTTTTGTGATGGTTTTAGGTTACGTCCACTCGAATACAAAGAGACAAAGAGTAAATAAATACACAGCAAGATCTCCATTGGAATGAGTTTGTTGGTGAATTAAACTCTTCAAAACTTCAACCATAGCTGTATATTTATTAGTGCAATTGCCCACACATACAATTGCCCTGTATATTTATTAGTGCAATTGCCCACACATACAATTGCCCTGTATATTTATTAATGCTCGTGACTGTACAATTACCCACACATGAAGCTGGTGGGGTTGTTTACTTGCGAGGTGGCTACAAAAAGAAGTTAAGTTAACACAATATGTAATTTATTGATAGGCAGACAGTCAAAAAAACTTACTGTCTGCCTGTCAACAAACTATAACTTTTGCTCACTTTCCTTCCTGTTGTAGGTACCGTATCTCACAAGAAGCGAGGCGTATCACCTTCATATGTGGCCAACTATACAGTGTTGGTGGTAAATGTGGAGCAACTGATTCCTCCAAACTATTTCAAGCAACAACAGGTCACCACCATTATTTTTGTTCATCTGGTCGTGTTGTTTGTTTCCTGGCATACTTTGGAGGAATCAAGGCACTACACTTATAAAATAAAATACCAAACAAACCAAAACTTCTGGGCCGAAATAACATTTTAAAAAATTAATAAAAGATGAGATGTAGAAATGCAAGCGTACCATGTAGGCCTACTATGTGTTTCTTTTTAGCCTTAGAACAGTGAGAACCGCATCGCAGTGTAATTTTTTTTAAGGGGAAAGTACATTGTTGGTAAATCTGAAGCAACCAATTTCTCCAGACTATTTTAAGGGACCCTGTGTCGTAGTCAGAAAATTGGAGGTAAATGAGTCCTTCAAATATGGCCACGAAACACCACCTATAGAGAAGGAGCTTGTTTCGTGGCATGGTTAGGTGGAATCAGAAGCCTCCATTTTTTTATACACGATCACAGGGTCCTTAAGCAACAGGACATTATTGCTTAGGTTAATCTGGTCCCGTTTCCTGGCTTATTTAACAGGATTAAGGCACTCGCAATCCAAAATATGTATCCAGGCTTGCTTCCAATAGACTGATCGAGTATTAGGCGAACTCAATCAAATATAAAACAAGATAAGCGTTTAATTATTGGTTCACTAGTATGTCAAACAAATGATTCAAAACTTCAATAACATCTAAATAGGCTACACATTTTGTATTGCGAGTGTACAGGTACCAAAAATAGACCATTCCCTTAATTATGAGTTAAGTTTTTAAAAAGCTTTAATCTGATAGTCTAATCCAAATTCCAAACCAACCAACCATCCAACCCACCTTTTAAATTGACGGTTCATGTGTTTTTGACTTGCTCTTGAGGGAGGGAGTGGTGGGTGGAGAGGAGCCTTCTTCTTCACTATACTTTCCCTCACATCGTGTCTGTTTTGTTGGTGTTTGTAGATCCTATGCATTCTTTTTGTTAAGTTAGTGTAGGACTAGACCACAAGCGTAGCACGGAAGTGAAGTATGTGTAATTAAGTAATTAGTGGGGTGTTTTTTGACGAAAATGTCCTCTGTCCCCCCTCGTGTACGTCCACTTTCCGTGTGTGAATTCCTGGCGCTGTAGGTGGTCACATGACAATTTATATAGCATGACACACAAACAGACTCTTCATTTAGATATATAGAATTAAGCCCCCCAGGATTTAAACTCAAAGGGGATATCACTGCATTTCATAAGTCACTTCAACACTTCATTAATCTCGGTGTATTTGTCACTTCAACACTTTATACGACACGGTGTATTTGTCACTTCAACACTTCATTAATCTCGGTATATTTGTCACTTCAACACTTAATTAATCTCGGTATATTTGTCACTTCAACACTTCATTAATCTCGGTATATTTGTCACTTCAACACTTCATTAATCTCGGTGTATTTGTCACTTCAACACTTCATTAATCTCGGTGTATTTGTCACTTCAACACTTCATTAATCTCGGTATATTTGTCACTTCAACACTTCATTAATCTCGGTATATTTGTCACTTCAACGCTTCATTAATCTCGGTATATTTGTCACTTCAACACTTCATTAATCTTGGTATATTTGTCACTTCAACACTTCATTAATCTCGGTATATTTGTCACTTCAACGCTTCATTAATCTCGGTATATTTGTCACTTCAACACTTCATTAATCTTGGTATATTTGTCACTTCAACACTTCATACTTTTCTTTGTACTGTAGGAACCATTTGCCAGTCGTTCTGTAAGGTATAATAACAAATAAGTTAATAATTATAAGTTAATTAAGTTAATAATAATAATATAATAGTAAATCAATAACAATAGATAATTATTTCAGTGATTAAACTTAAATATAGATTAATAATAATAATTCTAATTAGGCTATTATCATTGTAACACTTTCTTAAGATTATTTTTGTATTGCTATTTCAAATACGAAGGAGGAAATTACTTCAAAGACAACAGACAAAAAAGGAGGGGAAAAGGAGGGGAAAAGAGACTATATCAGAATTCGTGAAGGGGATGGGGAGGGGATAAGGAAGGGGGAAGAAGGGGGAGTGGGGAGGGGATAAGGAAGGGGGAAGAAGGGGGGGTGGGGAGGGGATTAGGAAGGGTGAAGAAGGGGGGGTGGGGAGGGGATAAGGAAGGAGGAAGAATGGGGGGGTGGGGAGGGGATTAGGAAGGAAGAAGTGGGGGTTGGGAGGGGATTAGGAAAGGGTGGGGAGGGATAAGGAAAGGGGAATGAAGGGGTGGGGAGGGGAAGAAGGAAGGGGGTGAAAAATGGGGCGGAAGGGTGGGGGGAAGAAGGGGGCGGAAGGGTGGGGGGAAGAAGGGGGAAGAAGGGGGCGGAAGGGTGGGGGGAAGAAGGGGGCGGAAGGGTGGGGGGAAGAAGGGGGCGGAAGGGTGGGGGGAAGAAGGGGGCGGACGGACGGAAGGAGGGGCTTTATATAAAATAGACAAGGGTGTGAGTTAGGGGGGGGAAGGGGGTTAAAAGGGCGTGGTTTACTTTCAATCCCCCCCCACCCCCACCACCCCCACATAGGCAGTAATCTAGGGCAGTGGTGGTGCTACTTACTACTTACTACTTACTTACTCACCTAGCCCCTCCTTCATTCTTACATTATTATTATACGCGATTCTTAAGTCTCCTTCACTCAATGCCTCGCTTCTACATTCACTCACTCACTCTCTCTCTAACACCTTCACTTTTCATTCTTACTCATAATCATTCCTTCGCTCGCTCACTCACTCACCTACTCACTCTCAAACACCTTCACTTCCCCTCCTTCCTTTACACACAATCATCACTTTCCTTACTACGTTTCCTTCACTCCCTCTCACTTCCCCTCCTTCCTTTACACACAATCATTCTCCTTCACTCTTTTCCCTTGCTGTCTACTACTACTCCTACTCCTAATACTTCTACTACTACTACGGTACTCCTCCTCCTCCTCCTCTTCCTCTTCCTCTTCCTCCTCCTCCTACTACTACTACTACTATAATATACACTCCTTCAATTTCTACTATCTCTTATCTCTATCTCTTATCTCTTCACCTTCAATTCACCATCCATCCATCCTTTGCAAACTCTCACTCTACTTACTTATAATACATATTCATATTATTATAATTATAATAAATAATTATACCATACGTAAAATCTTTTGTATTAATAAACAACTATGGTGATTATAGTTAAGAATCTCCGTCCCTCCCTTTTTCTCCTCCTTCCCCTTCTCCCTCCCTCCCACAAACACACACAAACACACACACACACACAGGGTGGTACAAAACAAAACTAACCATAATAATATAGTTTGTGAGTAACCTAACACATACATACATACATACATACATACATACACACGACTGTTTTAGACAAGATGGCGTGTATATGAAACCAAAGTGCATTGACAGACACACAAACAAAATAATTATAATATATACATAAATAAGAAGTTTGCGGCTACTATTAAATATTGAACGGTTAGTCTACTGTTTGATGAATAATTAAATGAATATATGACGGTTGAATCGAGCCCCATAGCTGGTAAATTAGTGTTAAAATGAGAGATGTGTTTAATGTAACCTACCCTCCTGCCTGGTTGTGGGGTAACTGAGGTGAGGTCACGTGACTTAATAGTGTTACCACCACTCACCACCAGGGCTACTTGACGAAATTTCCCCATATTTAGCATCATAATTTCTCTATTTATCTGAAGAAAAAAAATCCTTGTATATTCTTGAAGACAGTCGCTCATTTACCTTCTTTTTTTATATACATTTAATCTGGTAGAAATATCCCTAATTACTCTTGAATAATCTGTATATAATTTTCCTCACTGGTACTTTTAATTTCACTTGTTTAGGGAAATTTCACCATACTTGGCAATACTAGGTCTGCTTGACGAAATTTCCCCAAATTCAACATTAGAATTTCCCTTTTTACCTCAACTTCAACATCAGAATTTCCCATTTTACCTCAACTTCAACATCAGAATTTCCCTTTTTACCTCAAAAACTCCCCGTTTAATCTTGAAGCCAATCGTATATTTAATTAACTATCTTCTTGATATTATTTTCGCCTGGTAGAAATTTCCCAATTTACTCGTGAACAATTTTTATATAATTTCGCCATTGGTATCTCTAGTTTCCCCATATCTAGGGAAAATACTCCATATCTGGCAACGCTGAACTGTGAGTGGTTGTCCCTCTAGCGGCCTAGCCAAACCACGCATGCGTCATAATCGATTAGGGGAAATAATAATCACCTCCCATTTTCCACATCCATTCCCAGGCTATTTTCTCTATGATAATGAACTCTAATGATAACACAATTAACCCAAAGCAGTATGCACGTAATAATAATTCATTTTCTAACCAAATTTAAGCCCAGGGAATCATAAATAGGTGATAATAAACAGAAAAGTGACGAACCTATTTTTCTGCCAACCACCCACCCACCCTGGTCCATGACTCCATGAGCAAGGAAGGGTAGTGTGATACAACCTGACACACAAACACACACAGACAGATACACACACACACGGACAGATACACACACACACACAGACAGATACACACACACACACAGACAGATACACACACACACGGACAGAAAGACACAGACAGATTCGGACAGGCAGATACGGACAGACATAATTATATACAAACAGACACACACAGACGGACAGAAAGACAGACATATATACAGACATACAGACATATATACAGACAGACACACACTGACGGACAGACAGACACACACTGACGGACAGAAAGACACATACAGATACGGACAGACATATATACACACAAACATACACATACATACAGAAAAAATAATAATTGAGGTGGTTGAGTTGACGTAAGGTGTTGTATGATTATATTTTGCTATGATACTAATTTATTTACACGATGGATGGATGGAAAGAAAGTATCGGTGGATATTTGATTGTGGTTGTATGTACAGTTGCCAAAAAATGTATTGCGACAACTATTGATACAACATTAAATATATTAATGTCCATAGTTGTTTGTAGGGATTATAAGTATGTATTACAGAAGGATATGTATATTTTCTTCTGTTATACATGATTATAGTCCCTACAAATAGTTGTTTGTAGGGATTATAAGTATGTATTATAGAAGGATATGTATATTTTCTTCTGTTATACATGCTTATAGTCCATATACAAATAGTTGTGGATATTACCATGGTTAAAGTTCTATCAATAGTTGTCGCAATACATATTTTGGCAACTGTACATGTCATATACGTTGCCTAATTAATATTTGCGTTAATTTGGTAGGAATCATAAATACATAATATACATAATAAAATACATAAATACATAAATTTCCGCTACTGGTGACTAGTGATGTATTAATTTAAAGAGGGTTGGTCAACTGTGGGAGTCAAAAGATTAATCATGACAGTAACCAGAGAGAGAGAGAGAAAAAAAATAGTGAAGATAAAAATATAGTGATGGATTAGTCCCTGTGGTCACTCCAATTCACGGTTAGTTTAAGGTGCAGTCAACGAG
>JAWZYT010006292.1:5000-10000 GCA_034508575.1 Petrolisthes manimaculis | reverse complement strand
GCCAGATTCCTCAGTCACCCAAGCGAGACCAAGCCCTTATTTACATTGTTATTTTATATTTAAGGGGGTGCGGGGATAGGGGACAGGCTTGGGGTGGGGGTAGGGGGGTGGCGGGGGTGGTAGAACCCTTCAGTGTTTCTAATTGGGAATCTGTTGCCCGGAGTAGTTTGGAGAATTCATGGAGCTCCAGTAAGGGCCCTCAATTTTTTTTAAACTACGGGTTAATTCTTTCGGAAAGGTTGAGTATCGGTTCCCCGGTCATATAGGGTTAAGTTCTGTTAATCTCAGGTTGTGTAAAAGTGAATATGGAGGGGAGGGGGTCAGGTTGGTGGAAGAGAGGGAAGGGAGGAAGGGAGGGAAGGGAGGGAAGGGAGGGAAGGGGGGAAGGTAGGAAGAAAAAGGAAGAGGGAAGGAAGGAAGGTAGGAAGAAAAAGGAAGAGGGAAGGAAGGAGGGTAGGAAGAAAAAGGAAGAGGGAAGGAAGGAAGGGAAGGGAGAGAGAGAGGGTTGGAGAAAGGAGGAAAAGGAGGGAAGGGAGAAAGAAAGAAAAGGAGTGAGTGAGGGAGAGAAAGTGATAGTGAGAGAAAGTGATAGTGTGAGAGTGAGAAAGTGAGCGAGTGATAGAGTGAGATAGAGAGAGTGAGTCATACATACTAAGGTCACTTCACATACAGAAAGGAGTCATGAAAAGGTCACACACACACACACACACACACACACACACACACACACACAGTCCTGATCCCTCATTAACCTAGTCTGAGGGGAAGGAGGAAAATCTGAAAGAACAAAAAAAAAAAAAATCGTAAAAGTAGTAAAATTTGGAAAAGAGGAAAATCAGAGGAAAAAAAATGTAGTAAAATTTGATAAAGAGGAAAATCAGAGAAAAAAAGTAATAAAATTTGGAAAAGTGGAAAATCAGAGGAAAAAAAAGGAAACAGGAAAATCAAATAAAAAAAAAGTAATAAAATTTAGAAAAGAGGAAAAAAATCAGAGAAAAAAAAAGTAGAAAAATTTGGAAATGAGGAAAATCAGAGAAGAGGCCAAATAAAAAATAAATAAAAGACGGGAAAGTGAAAGGTTGATGATTGAATGAATAGATGAAAAAAAATAAACAATAGACAGAGACCGAAAAAAAATATATATAAATAAATGATAGGATAGGTTTTAATTTGATTTTGATAGATTGGAGTGCCTTGATTCCTCCAAAGTATGCCAGGAAACAGACCCAAATGAAGAAAAATAATGGTATCCTGTTGCCTGGAATAGTTTGGAGGATTCAGTTTCTCCAAAAATGTCAAAACTATTAATTAACTTCACAGAATAAACATGACAAATTGAAAGAGAATTGGAAATAAGGAATAATGAAGGAAATGAAAGAGAAAGCAAGGAGAAGAATAAGGGCGTGTGTGTGTGTGTGTGTGTGAAAGAGTGTGTATGTGTGAAAGTATGTGTGTGTGTGCGTGCGTGTGTGTGTGTGTGTGTGGAAGTATGTGTGTGTGTGTGTGTGTGAAAGTATGTGTTTGTGTGTGTGTGTGTGTGTGGGTGTGAAAGAGTGTGTATGTGTGTGTGTGGGTGGGTGTGAAAGTATGTGTGTGTGTGTGCGTGTGTGTGTGTGTGTGTGTGCGTGTGTGTGTCCTTACCTACCTTCACCATGGCAATACACAGGTCAGGTCAGTTGGGGTCAAACTTGCCCTCTCATTACCTCAGTGTTGATAGCGGTGACGGACAGGCTATTGTTCACATAGGGGGAGGGGGTGGGGGGAGGGGGGAAGTGGGGGTTAGAGGGGGGCGGGTGATTAGGTAGCCCAGAGTTGAGGCAGGGTAATGGGGAAGGGGTGTGTGGGGAGTGAGGGTTGGGGGAGGGGAGTGAAGGAGTGGGGGTTGAGGGAAGGATGGGGGAGTGGGTGTTGGGGGGGTGATTAGGTAGCCCACAGGTGAGTGTGGGGTGGAGGGGGGGGTGAGGGAAGGGGTAGAGGGAGTGGGAGGGGGAGGGGGGCAGTGGATTGAATGAGAGAGACGAAAGGGAATGAAAAGTGAGGTGTTTGTATATATATGTGTGTGTGTGTGTGTGTGTGTGTGTGTGTGTGTGTGTTCTTCTCTCTCTCTCTCTCTCTCTGTGTGTGTGTGTGTGTGTGTGTGTGTGTGTGTGTGTGTGTGTGTTGGATATCTATGTCGCGTGTGGCCAATAATAATCGACTCTGTGATAACATTCAAATATATTACGATATCAATGTATGTGCCTCGCGTGTGTTCACCAGTCTCTCTCTCTCTCTCTCTCTCTCTCTCTCTCTCTCTCTCTCTCTCTCTCTCTCTCTCTCTCTCTCCTATTTCGAAAGGAGAAAGGAGAAAGTAGATGTTATGTCCCTTAAGTTAATATTTTTCTATTAAAGTTTATCTTTATTTAAAATTTATCTTTAAAAGTTTGTTGTTTCCCTAATGTATGTTATGACTTTTTTTTTATTATTATTATTCTAGACCTACTAACTATCTCTCTCTCTCTCTCTCTCTCTTTTTCCTATCTCTCCTTTCTCTCCCTTTTCTTTCTCTCCCTTTTCTATCTCTCTCCTTTCTCTCCCTTTCCTAGCTCTCTCCTTTCTCTCCCTTTCCTATCTCTCTCCTTTCTCTCCCTTTCCTATCTCTCCCTATCTCTCACACTCACTCTCTTGCTCCTTCCCCTTCCCCTTCTCTCTCTCTCTCTCTCTCTCTCTCTCTCTCTCTCTCTCTCTCTCAATCCTCCAAATTTTATATATATATTTCATGACTTTTTATGGGTGGAAATTATAATAAGTTTTATTTGATACGTAATAATAGAAGTTCTCACATGAATTACATTATTTTTATTATTGAGGGAATTAGAAAAAAAAAAGTCGAGGAGAGGAAAAAATAAAATGATAAAATATGACACCGACGACAATAACGGTGTGAAAAAAACAAAAACAATAACAACAACAATAACAATAACTGAAGAATAAGAAAACAAGAAAAAAATAAAATGATAATATATGACACCGACGACAATAACTGTGTGAAAAAAAACAAAAACAATAACAACAACAATAATTGAAGAATATGAAGAAAAAAAATATTCTGACTATATACATCATACACACACACACACACACACACACACACACACACACACACACACACACACACACACCTTTGTACTTACATGATGAAGATGATGTTTTCAATCGAACTCGTGTTGTTGTTGTTGTTGTTGTTGTGAAATTTGGTCGTGTTTCTGGAGATTCCTGAAATACAAAATAATACAAAATACAAAATAATACAAAAGTACCCCCCCCCCAAAGTTTAGATTAAGTGGACTAGATAAAGTGGACTAGATTAAAGTGAACTATAAATAAAGTGGACTATAGATAAAGTGGACTATAAATAAAGTGGACTATAGATAAAGTGGACTATAGATAAAGTGGACTATAGATAAAGTGGACTATAGATAAAGTGGACTATAAATAAAGTGGACTATAGATAAAGTGGACTATAGATAAAGTGGACTATAAATAAAGTGGACTATAGATAAAGTGGACTATAGATAAAGTGGACTATAGATAAAGTGGACTATAGATAAAGTGGACTATAGATAAAGTGGACTATAGATAAAGTGGACTATAGATAAAGTGGACTATAGATAAAGTGGACTATAAATAAAGTGGTCTAGACTGTTTTCATGAATTATTAATCTATCATTATTTTCAGTACACTTTAAAATCATGTAATAGTTTTCCATATATGTAATTTTTTTTTATATAATCAATTTTTTTTTTCCTTTTTTTTCCCGTTTTTTTTTTTTTTTTTTTTTTTTTTTTTTTTCATTGTAGTACAAGTTGGGGTTCACAATATATATCTCACCCTAACCAACACCCACACACCCACACACACACGCACACTACAAAAGCCTCACCCACATACCACACCCACCCTAACCAACACCCACACACACCCACACACACACACACACCCTATCCACCTCACTCTCTGACCCCGTAAATTGCAAACACCATGACTCGTTTCAGGATCCCCCCCCCCCCCCTTCTCTCTCTCTCTCTCTCTCTCTCTCTCTCTCTCTCTCTCTCTCTCTTTTCTTTTGTTTTCCTATTTATTTTTCGTTTTACCTTTTTCTGGGGTATAGGATAGGCACTGGTTTGTAGAGTAAAGGTGATGGTAGCAGATTACAACCTTCATGTGAAATATAAGGGAAAGTTGGTGTGGAAAGGAGATTGTCTGTCAAAAGTTATGGGCAAGGAGGGAGGAAGGGAGAGGGAGGGAAGGGGAGAGGAAGGGAGGAAGGAAGAGTAGATGGGAGAGGGAGGGAGAGAGGGAGGGAGAGAGGGAGGGAGAGAGGGAGGGAGAGAGGGAGAGAGGGAGGAAGGAAGAGTAGATGGGAGAGGGAGGGAGAGAGGGAGGGAGAGAGGGAGAGTAGATGGGAGAGGAAGGGAGGAAGGAAGAGTAGATGGGAGAGGGAGGGAGGGAGGAAGGAAGAGTAGATGGGAGGGAGGAAGGAAGAGTAGATGGGAGGGAGGACTGGCTAAATGAAAAAATAGATCATTCCTTCATTCCTTCATTCATTAGTGTGTGTGTGGGAAGTATTATTATTATGAGATGTTGCAAAATCATACACGTGTTGTTCTTTATTACCAAGATATTTACTACGATGGAAGGAAAGTGTGGGTGGATATTATTATTATTATTATTATTATTATTATTATTATTATTATTATTATTATTATTATTATTATTATTATTATGAGATGTTGCAAAATCATACACGTGTTGTTCTTTATCACCAAGATATTTACTACGATGGAAGGAAAGTGTGGGTGGATATTTGATTGTGGCTGTACATGTAGTAGTGTTGATGGTAGATTATAGTATGCTATTGTCACATTGGAGTGCCTAGATTTTTCCAAAGTATGCTAGGAAACAGGATCAAATTAGCAAATATAATGGGGGCCTGTTGCTTAGAATAATTTGGAGGAAT
>JAWZYT010006291.1:32500-37650 GCA_034508575.1 Petrolisthes manimaculis | reverse complement strand
TAGGAGTCTCGGGTCATTTGTTGCATATCGTTTATTATTATTATTATTATTATTATTATTATTATATTATTATTATATTATTATTATTATTATATTATTATATTATTATTATTATATTATTATTATTATTATTATTATTATATTATTATTATTATTATTATTATTATTATTATATTATTATTATTATTATTATTATTATTATTATTATTATTACCAGATTTTTTTACAGAGTTTCGTGTCCCTCATTATGTAATTCCTGAATCTCACTTTATTTCTCTCTCTCTCCCTCTCTCTCTCTCTCTCTCTCTCTCTCTCTCTCTCTCTCTCTCTCTCTCTCTCTCTCTCTCTCTCTCTGTGCGCGCGTGTGTGTGGTGTGTGTACATATATAAGTTCATTTTCTGTTTATCTATCTATACACCTGTTTATATTTTCTTCTCCCAATGGCTCCCCTCCCCCTAAAGTTCTCACCCCCCCCCTCTCCTCCTCCTCCACCTCCCACATGCCCCCTTCCCCTGAAAGTTATCTCCCCCCTTCCCTCCTCCTCCTCCTCTCACATCCCCCTTCTCTCCTCCTCCACCTCCCACATGCCCCCTTCCCCTTAAGTTATCTCCCCCCTTCCCTCCTCCTTCTCCACTTCTCACATGCCCCCTTCTCTCCTCCTCCACCTCCACATGCCCCTTCCCCTTAAAGTTATCTCCCCCCTTCCCTCCTCATTCTCCACTTCTCACATGCCCCCTTCTCTCCTCCTCCACCTCTCAAATCCTCCCTCCCCCCCTAAAGTTCACCCCTCCCCTTCCCTATTCCCACCTTCTCCACCTGCTTCAAGTAATCAACAAAAACACTTCGTTGCCTCGTTCCCACTGATCAAATTGACACTGTAATAATCTCATAGGTGTGTTAGAGGGGGCGATAGGCTCGGTTGGGAAGGTGTATTGTAATTAAGGTGTGTGTGTGTGGAGAGAGAGAGAGAGAGAGAGAGAGAGAGAGAGAGAGAGAGAGAGAGAGGAGAGAGAGAGAGAGAGAGAGAGAGAGAAGAGAGAGAGAGAGAGGAGAGAGAGAGAGAAGAGAGAGAGAGAGAGATGAGAGAGAGAGAGAGAGAGAGAATTTTGATTGATTGATGGATATTTGGCGCTGCAACATATTGTCACGCAACACCACCTACTGTATATGTAAGGAGCTTGTTTCATGGCAAGGTCAGGAAGAATCAGAAGACTCCAATTTTTATACACGATCACAGGATCCTTAAGGGGAGAGTATTTTGTTAGTGAATTTTGAAGTTCTCTTATTTCTCTTAACTATGCCATGTAACAGATCTGCTATTAGTACAGTCTCTTACATTTCCGACTAGACCACCCAGTGTTTAATTATCGTAAATGTGGCAACAGTGCGTGTGTGTGTGTGTGTTAGTTCGGGTGTGCATACTCGAAAACATAAACACACACACCACACCACACTTACATACAAAGACAACATACACACATTACATACAAAGACAACACACACACGTATACACACACAATAACACACATACACACGCGTACACACATACTACCCCTATTGACCTTCCTGTTAAATTGTACCGTGAGTTTGCTGTTGAGCTTGCAATACCCCTTTGTTCAATAATCAACGCATCCCTTAGTCAGAGTAAATGCCCACAGGATTGGAAGACAGCTTATGTAACTCCAATACCAAAAGTCTCCAAACCCCAGTCACTTGATCAATTAAGACCCATTGCCATAACCCCCCTCCCAAGCCTGTTATGTGAAAGTTTGTGTTCGACTGGGTCACAGCCAATATCTCAAATGTAATTGACCCCCAACAATTTGGAAAACATGAAGTCATCATCAACCACCCACTGTCTCATTAGCCTGCTTGACTTCATATACAGTAACCTGGAAAAAAGAAAGACCTCAGTTGCCCTTGCATTCATTGATTTCAGAAAGGCTTTCGATTTAGTAGACCATAAACGTAATACTTAGAAAGCTATTGATATTGGAGTGGAGCCCAGTCCTAGTAGCATGGCTGGCAAACTTCGTGTGTGACAGACGTCAAGCAGTGCGTCACAAGGGTACACTGTCTACACTACAAACACCTCTCATGTGGCGTGGCCCAAGGGACAAGAATCGGACCCCTAAGCTTTCTCATCCTAATCAACGACGCCTTGACAGATGCAGATTTTCGCTGGAAGTATGTGGATGATTCAACCGTTGGGACAGTCATCAACAACATGTCTCCTGACTACCATCCCTTACAACAACATCTTAACAACCTCCAGACGTGGACCAACAACAACAACGTCTCCATCAACCAAGACAAGACAGTAGTGATGCAATTTCACACTGCTATCACACCACCACCACCACCAGTGTTAACACTAGGACAACAACATCTACAAATAGTGAACACCACCAAGTTATTAGGTGTCATGCTGGATGACAAACTTAACTGGAAAAGTCACATCAGCACCATCATCCAGTCAGCCACATACCGCCTGTTTATATAAGGCGACTGAAGACTCTAGGGACACCGCAGAAGGAACTGGTGGAATATATACACCTTCATCATTCCCAAACTTACTTACGCCTGCCCTTGTTGGTCTTCAGCCATCAATCAGACACAGAGGCAACAGTTAGAGAGGGTACAGAAGAGAGCATGTCGTGTCATTCTGGGTACAGCATACACCACCTACCTACAAGCCCTCAATACCCTCACAATACCATCCCTTGCACCAGACACCAACAGCTCCTCTGGGACTTCAGCAAACAACTGTTAATCCACCCACGACACATAATCTTCTCCCACCCACCATACCCAAAACCCCGTCATGAGGGTCCGTCACTTCAACCTACTCCAACCCATAAAGCCAGGACGGACAGATATAAGAACAGTCAATCCCCACAATAGTTTCATTAATAAACCAACAGCACAATAAATATATGTACCCATAATATATGTCCATGTGTGAGTGAATATGCGTGATTGTATCTTGTGTACGTCTGTGTGCTGTTTGTGCGAATGAATATTATGTGTGCATGTGCGCGAATGTATTTGTGTATGTCTGTTCATTCATCTATATTTATCCACATATTATCATCCACTCCATCACGATTTTTTTTTAATGTATATTTTCAGCCCTCGGCTGCCTCACTCAATAAACCTTTTATTATTATTATTATTATTATTATTACACTCATACACACCTTTCCTCACACTTGCTAGTTGTTACTGGGAGGGTGTTACTGGGTGGAGGGTGTTACTGGGGAGGGTGTTACTGGGTGGTGGGGTGTGTTACTGGGGAGGGTGTTACTGGGTGGTGGGTGTTACTGGGTGGTGGGTGTTACTGGGTGGGGGTGTTACTGGGAGGGTGTTACTGGGTGGTGGGTGTTACTGGGGAGGGTGTTACTGGGTGGTGGGTGTTACTGGGTGGTGGGTGTTACTGGGTGGTGGGTGTTACTGGGGAGGGTGTTACTGGGGAGGGTGTTACTGGGTGGTGGGTGTTACTGGGTGGTGGGTGTTACTGGGGAGGGTGTTACTGGGTGGAGGGTGTTACTGGGTGGTGGGTGTTACTGGGTGGAGGGTGTTACTGGGGGGAGGGTGTTACTGGGGAGGGTGTTACTGGGGGGAGGGTGTTACTGGGGAGGGTGTTACTGGAGAGGGTGTTACTGGGGAGGGTGTTACTGGGGAGGGTGTTACTGGGTGGAGGGTGTTACTGGGGAGGGTGTTACTGGGGGGAGGGTGTTACTGGGGAGGGTGTTACTGGGGGGAGGGTGTTACTGGGGAGGGTGTTACTGGGGAGGGTGTTACTGGGGAGGGTGTTACTGGGTGGAGGGTGTTACTGGGGGGAGGGTGTTACTGGAGAGGGTGTTACTGGGGGGAGGGTGTTACTGGGGAGGGTGTTACTGGGGGGAGGGTGTTACTGGGGGGAGGGTGTTACTGGAGAGGGTGTTACTGGAGAGGGTGTTACTGGGGGGAGGGTGTTACTGGGGGGAGGGTGTTACTGGGGAGGGGTGTTACTGGGGGGAGGGTGTTACTGGGGAGGGTGTTACTGGGGAGGGTGTTACTGGGGGGAGGGTGTTACTGGGGGGAGGGTGTTACTGGGTGGAGGGTGTTACTGGGGAGGGTGTTACTGGGGAGGGTGTTACTGGGGGGAGGGTGTTACTGGGGAGGGTGTTACTGGGGGGAGGGTGTTACTGGGGAGGGTGTTACTGGGGGGAGGGTGTTACTGGGGGGAGGGTGTTACTGGGGAGGGTGTTACTGGGTGGAGGGTGTTACTGGGTGGAGGGTGTTACTGGGGGGAGGGTGTTACTGGGGAGGGTGTTACTGGGGAGGGTGTTACTAGGGAGGCATTACTGTAGGTGTTACTGGGGACGTGTTACTGGGGACTAGCTGTAATAAGGAATGGTTACAGTTACTGGGATATGTTATGTTACTGGGAGCTATAGGTTGTTTCCAAGAGCAACTGAATCCTCCAAACTATTCCAAGCAACAAAACACCATTATTTTTATTTATGTTTTCTCTTCTGGTTCTGTTTCCTGGCATACTTTGAAGCAATTAAGGCACTCCAATGTAACAATAAAAAGAATTACCACTTTAATGTGGACTGTTGTGAGGAGTGTGTGTTTGTGTGTGTGTGTGTGTGTGTGTGTGTGTGAGTGTGTGTGTGTGTATGTGTGTGTGTGTGTGTGTGTGTATGTATGTGTATGTGTGTGTGTGTGTGTGCGTGCGTGTGTGTGTGTGTGCGTTCGTGCGTGCGTGCGTGCGTGCGTGCGTGCGTGCGTGCGTGCGTGTGTGTGTGTGTGTGTGTGTGTGGCCAAAAACACAACATGATCACCACCAACAGGAATAATCATCCACCCATCTAAAAAAAAGATAATAATAAAAAAATCAATAAAAAAATAATCTGTAACTGGATCTTACTTTTTACTTACTTTACTTACTTTTTACTTACGTGAAGATGGTCAGGAGGCAATATTGTTTCTCCCTTATCGTCTGCTCGAACTGTACACACACACACACACACACACACACACACACACACACATATATCTTTTGACACGTATAGCTCTCTTCCACTCCACACCCACACACCCCAATCAAAGGAACAAATGACAAAGGGAGACGACGAGTGGGGGTCGCCGCTCCCCTGGGT
>JAWZYT010006291.1:20000-27500 GCA_034508575.1 Petrolisthes manimaculis | reverse complement strand
TAGCCAGTGTAGGATAATCCTACAGGTCCTCTTTTGTACTCTCTCCAGTTGTATACGTTACGTTTTTTTATTGTATACGTTACTTTTTTTTGTATAATATTCAATGACTATTATCAAGCACTAAACCCTGAAAAATACTTAAACAATAACTGAATAAAAATCATGAAAAAGAATGTTCTTTATTGAATGAAGCCAATGTGAATACCTTTATATTACATGTGTCAAGTGTTGATACCACTAACACACTTCTATTTCCCCCGTATCTACCTAACAGTTTATAATCAAGGCTCACATTATCCCTCACGTGATAGTGGCCTTGTAATATTCTAAATACTTTTAATAATAGCCTGTTGTATTGAAGGATTGGAATTGGACTATGAAACCATTGTTTTGTCATTTGTCTCTTGGTAGCAACAATTATTTGCTGTGTATTTTTCTTCTCTGTGTGTATCCCTCTTTTCTGTGGGCATGTAATATACTTATATATATAAGCCAGTAGACACACACATAACATAATAATGCTGGTGACAAAGGTTCTATTGGTTTTATCTATCATGAGTTGAGAGAGAACTATATATATTCATAATTATTTAAACATTGTAATAGTTCCATCAAGTAATACATTGGATGCTCAGTTGAGGTTTCATCGAACATGTTAATAATGAAGCTGGAAACTATTTTCAACATTTCTTGAAATTAATCTTTATTGAAGGCGTATTAAGGTGTGAAATCCTGTGTTTCCCATCATACAACACCTTCCCAATACTCACACTGTTGTATTTATTGCCGTATTGGTTTTTACTGTCTTCTGCTACAAGGTTGATATTAGTTTGACTTTCCATAATTATATACTCTACCACAACTCACACCGTTGTATTTGATGCCGTGTTGGTCTTTATTGTCTTCTGCTACAAGGTTGATATTAGTGTAAATCTCCATATACACGTTGCCTTGTGAACTGACTGACTGCACCACCTTACACATCTTCAAGTCATCAGGACTACCAACATGTTGGAGAGGGAATATTTCCACACTCAGTCTTCAGAACCCTTACCAATTTAATGCTTTTCAACCAACTCATAATCCTCTTCGAGTATCTGAGACTGGAGTGATAGTGAAGTCAGAATGAAGTGAAGTGAGAGTGGAGTGATAGTGAAGTCAGAGTGAAGTCAGAGTGGACTGAAAGTGAAGTGATAGTGAAGTCAGAATGAAGTGAAAGTGAAGTCAGAGTGGAGTGATAGTGAAGTCAGGGTGAAGTCAGAGTGGACTGAAAGTAAAGTGATAGTGAAGTCAGAATGAAGTGAAAGTGAAGTCAGAGTGGAGTGATAGTGAAGTCAGGGTGAAGTCAGAGTGGACAGAGAGTGAAGTGATAGTGAAGTCAGAGTGAAGTCAGAGTGGACAGAGAGTGAAGTGAGAGTGAAATTAGAGTGGAGTGAGAGGAGTGATATTGAAGTGAGAGTGGAATGAGAGTGGAGAGAAAGACAGGAAAGAAGAGTGAGAGTGAGAAGACAGGTGGTGTTAGAGTGAGAGTAAGTATTATTGCCAGTGGAATAGACTTACCAATCATTTTAATATGAAGTTCAATTATTTTATTATGAAAGTCAGTTCTTTTAATATGAAAGTAACTTTTTTTTAAATTTGAAAGTCATCTTTTTTAATTTGAAGTTCATCTTTTTAAATTTGAAGCTCATCTTTTTAATTTGAAGTTCATCTTTTTTAATTTGAAGGTGAAAAGGTGTAGTGTTTCGGGGTTATCTCGGCCAACGTTGACAACGCTGGGTGGGCCTCATGGAAGTGTGACCAGCTGTACAGTTGCTAAAAAAAGGTATTGCGACAAATATTGATAGAACTTTAACCATAGCAATATCCACAAGTATTTGTATATGGACTATATGCATGTATAACAGAAGGAAATATACATATCCTTCTATAATACATACTCATAATCCCTACAAACATCTATGAACATTAATATATTTAATGTTGTATCAGTAGTTGTCGCAATACCTTTTTTGGCAACAGATGAGCAAAAATAATGATGTTCTGTTGCTTGGAATAGTTTGGAGGAATCAGTTGCTCCAAATTTACCAACACCTAATTTTCTCCTGAATTAAAGGGAAATTGTCTTGTTGGTAAATTGTGTGGCTGCTGATTCCTCCTATTACTATACCAGAAAACAGACACCCTCAATGGTACTCATAGAAGATCTGTTTCTTGGCATAGTCTCAAGGAATTTGAAACATTCCAATTCACCAACAAGTGAATCTCCACTTAACAAAACCAACACACACACACACACATATATATATATATATATATATATATATATATATATATATATATATATATATATATATATATATATATATATATATATATATATATATAAGGGAAGTGACAAACGGGTGTTAAATTCAGCATAATATATTATACACTACATCCCCTTAACCCTTTAAACACCCAATATTCTGATATACACCAAGTTCACCTCCTCGGGGCCGACAACTTCCATTCACACACACACACACACACACACACACACACACACACACACACACACATTATTTACAACCGATCAGCTGATTGGCTCCCGCTGGCAATATTGGGCCTGACGTCAGTAGCAAAGGTGTGTGTGTGTGTGTGGGAGGAGGGGAGGAAGGAGTAATGGAGGTTTCGTGTTGGGGTGGGGAGGAGGGTAGGGAGTCTGCCTTGTGTTGGGGGAAGGGTAGGGAGTTTGTGTTGGGGGAAGGGTAGGGGTCGTGTGTTGGTGTGGGTAGGGAGTTTATGTTGGGGGAAGGGTAGGTAGAGTGTGTTGGGGGAAGGGTAGGGAGTTTGTGTTGGGGGAAGGGTAGGGAGTTTGTGTTGGGAGAAGGGTAGGGAGTTCGTGTTAGGGGGAACGGTAGGGAGTTTCGTGATTGGAGAGGATATATGGTTCTCGTCTGGGGGGAGGGTAGGGGTCGTTTGTTGGTGTGGGTAGGGAGTTTGTGTTAGGGGAGGGTAGGGAGTTCGTGTTAGGGGAGGGTAGGGGTCGTTTGTTGGTGTGGGTAGGGCAACAATAAATGTTTCGTGTGTATGTGTTGGGTGAAATTGGCAGCAGAGAATCGATGGTGAAGTGACGTCAGTTTAACATTAGTTTGAGTTACTTAGAAAACTAATATCTACCAAGGCCTGACTGACTGATTGGCTGGAAATACTTTGATGGAGAGAGAGAGAGAGAGAGAGAGAGAGAGAGAGAGAGAGAGAGAGAGAGAGTAAAGCCGTAAGTTTGTCTTATCATTCCACCTCCTCTCCTTCTCTCTCTCTCTCTCTCTCTGCGAAATAATTTAATTTGTGGCGCTAGTTTCTTCCCTGTCAGTCCGTATACAGACAGACACACAGACAGACAGACAGACCTCACCAGACAGACAGCCAGCCAGCCAAAGCAAGTCATGAAACATATCAGTTCAATTATAAATCATCAGCAACCTTGAAGATAATTCAATAGAAATATATAACCCTATCCTTCCATTTCATTACATATTATAAATAGAGCACAAGAAATTCGAATTTATTACCATCATCACCATCCAGCACCGTATGTTTCTTCATATTTTTATATTTTTCTGTAACACTATCTTTCCATTTCATTACATAATTATTATAAATAGAGCACAAGAAATTCTGTTTCTCCGTACGGTATGTTTTTTTTATTTCCATTTCATTACATAATATAAAAACAACACAAGAATTTCGAATACAAACTAATTATACAGGAACTAAGTGACCCTCTCATTTCCATATGCCTCTATGCATTATTTTCTTGTTCCAGTGATTTCTCCCCTTCAGTCTTGGTTGGTTCTGCTTTACATTATATTCTTATTTGACTCATACGTATACACACCAGGGCAAACATGTTAGATTAACTATTACTCGATTAAACACATACATAAACTTGTCAGGTCATCTGTCTTGTATAGATCACGTTATCTGTTTCTCATTTCATCGAAGTATTGATATATTCATGTATATACGAGGAAGCTGCCACATGCACTACAAATAAAATAAAAAATTAAACCCAACCACCCACACACACTATCTCAATACATGCATACATATACACATAATTATCTTGTATCAGATGTACAGTATATATCATAAGATAGGTGAATGAATTGGAAATATATTAACATATTAATGCGATAGTATATTCATGGTACAGTGGAGTGTTTTGATTTCTCTAAAGTATGTCAGGAAACAGAACATGATTAACAGATATACGAATCATGACTCAGTTATTGGAATAGCTTGGAGGAATCAGTTACTCCAGAATTACCAACACTGCACACCTTCCTTAACATGATAAGAAAAGCAATTTTTCAGGGAAATAATATTTTAGCCTATACATTTTGGCATTCACCTCAGATATTAGTTCATTTGCGAGATGTCTGAATAACTAGTAATATTTGTATATATTTCTAGATATTTCTTATGTAGAAAGAAGCATAGCTAAAGAACTGAAAAAGAGTGGCTGGGGCCGAAGGGGCACCCAAACCTTTAAAGTATTGCCCACATCATTATCTCAACGGGGTCAGAGTTTGGATGAACGTGTATCACACAAATAACGACTCTATAACTTGCTGATCGAAGATTTCTGAATATTAAACTCTTGGTGTTATGATTGATTGATGGATATTAGGCGCCGCAACATCGAGGTCCTATAGCGCCAGAAAAAGGTGATAGAGAGTTGTGACAGCAAGCAATAAGGAAATGAAAAGAAAAGAGGGACAGTTGAAGAACTGAAAGCTAATGGCTGGGGCCGAAGGGGCGCCAAAACCCTGTAAGTATTGCCCACATTAATTAATATAGGCAATACCCCCCTACGGGGCCTTGGTGTTATGAATCATTGGTGTGAGTCATCTGCATCATCCCATTCCTCCGCTGCAGCTGTGGGGTCTAAGACACCTGTGGAAGAGGGTATATAAAGCCACCAAGGTTAGGTTGTGGTTCAGGTTAACTCCACATAACCAACACCCAGGTTCATCGACGGTCTACCCTTCTTGGATCAGGTGCAGTTACTCTTCTTGTTGCCCCCTCCCCTCCCTTATACCTCTTGAATTAACACAGCATAAATCTATATATATAAAACACTCCGTCTGTGTGCTTAGCCCAGTGTTATTCACTAATTTTTTCACGAGAGCCAAAAGTTCAGGACATATTCAGAGTGAGAGCCGCATAAACCACATTGCTAAGCAGAAAAACATATATATGGGAACTAAATTATATAATTATTTTTGTGGGTTTCCATAACCACTTACCTAACCCACATGTACAGTTCCTATACAGAGAGCTCGTTCTTTCTCTCTCTCTTTGTGTTAAATAATTATGAAAAATAAAGAATTGCCAGGGCCACTGGGCCTATTCCCATTAGCAATTCTATGAAGTGATACATCTGATACGGCATAGTGATGCAATTTATATCTAATACTTTGGACTTTTTCTCTGATCACTGATGATTTCTCTCTCTCTTGGGAGCCGCCAATCAGGTCATTGCGAACCTCTCAATGAAAATCCGTTGTTTATCCGCTAGGCACGGCCGCATCGTTTGACCTAGAGTAAAAATTAATACGTCATTTTAATCAGTTCGAATCCCCAGTGAGGATACAATAGAAAAAAATGTTAACAAATGATACAGCATTGTGACCGGTGTAGTCCCGGGAATGTCCTCAGTCTAATTTTATTTTTGGTGGATATATGTTTCTTGAATTATCAGCTTAAAACAACCAAAGATTTATGGCTTTCTCAACATAGACTCTATGGTCTCAAGGCAGGCCTGGCTTGCATACCCAGTTTAGGAATAAACTCATACCACAAAATGTTGAACACCTAAGTTTAATACTAAATCTAAGTACAGTGATTTTTTTTTTAACCAATGTGGGGGAGGGGTCAATCCCAGTACTCCTGCAGCCCAAGCCACTTGGGCCCTGCTATTTAATTGTGGATGTTACAATGCCACTTTCTGCTTTAGTTGCGTCATGGATAACTTTTATGGTTGTAAAGCTGGCATGGTTTCTCTGGGGGACCAGCAACCACACAAGATAATGGACTCCTCCCACCCTCCTAATAAGTTCACATACAAATAATTAGAGGAAATTTATTGACAAAACCTCATGTAGGATCTTCCCCCGGACAACGTCGGATATCGCTGTTAGTAAAACATAAACATTTACACAATATATGAGTAAACTAAAAAGTTCACATCACTTCACTGTATTGTTCACATCCCTTCACTGTTTTGTTCACCTACTGTTCATTGTATTGTTCACATCCCTTCACTGTTTTGTTCACCTACTGTTCATTGTATTGTTCACATCCCTTCACTGTTTTGTTCACCTACTGTTCATTGTATTGTTCACATCCCTTCACTGTTTTGTTCACCTACTGTTCATTGTATTGTTCACATCCCTTCACTGTTTTGTTCACCTACTGTTCATTGTATTGTTCACATCCCTTCACTGTTTTGTTCACCTACTGTTCACTGTATTGTTCACATCCCTTCACTGTTTTGTTCACATCCCTTCACTGTTTTGTTCACATTCCTTCACTGTTTTGTTCACATCCCTTCACTGTTTTGTTCACCTACTGTTCACTGTTTTGTTCACATCCCATCACTGTTTTGTTCACATTCCTTCACTGTTTTGTTTACTTACTGTTCATTGTATTGTTCACATCCCTTTACTGTACTGTTTACCTATTGTTCAGTGTTTTGTTCACCTACTGTTCACTGTTTTGTTCACATCCCTTCACTGTTTTGTTCACCTACTGTTCACTGTATTGTTCACATCCCTTCACTGTTTTGTTCACATTCCTTCACTGTTTTGTTTACTTACTGTTCATTGTATTGTTCACATCCCTTTACTGTACTGTTTACCTATTGTTCAGTGTTTTGTTCACCTACTGTTCACTGTTTTGCTTACATCCCTGAACTGATTTGTTCACTTATTGTTCACTGCATTCTTCATATCTCTTTACTGTTTTGTTCACTTAATTATCACTTTCCTGTTCGTTGTCCTGTTCAAATACTTTCACTGTGTTGTTCATCTATTGTTTACTGTATTGTTCACATCCCTTTGTTGTATTGTTCACCTATTGTTTACTGTATTGTTCACATCCCTTTGCTGTATTGTTCACCTATTGTTTACTGTATTGTTCACATCCCTTTGCTGTATTGTTCACCTATTGTTTACTGTATTGTTCAACTATTGTTTACTGTATTGTTCACATCCCTTTGCTGTATTGTTCAACTATTGTTTACTGTATTGTTCACATCCCTTTGCTGTATTGTTCACCTATTGTTTACTGTATTGTTCACATCCCTTTGCTGTATTGTTCACCTATTGTTTACTGTATTGTTCAACTATTGTTTACTGTATTGTTCACATCCCTTTGCTGTATTGTTCAACTATTGTTTACTGTATTGTTCACATCCCTTTGCTGTATTGTTCACCTATTGTTTACTGTATT
>JAWZYT010006291.1:0-15000 GCA_034508575.1 Petrolisthes manimaculis | reverse complement strand
TGGGAATACTGACGCCTCTTGGGTCTGATGTAATGGAGCAGAGGTGGTGAAGTCTAGCTCACAACCTATCATGTAGCTGAGATATGTATGAGGAGGGGTTACTGAGTGAGGAGATAGAAATCCCGAGGTAAATGTAATCCTAGACAACATCGAGGTTGTTGCCAAGCAGGGTTAAGTCTTACATGCAAGTTTGGTTGAGGAAGAGCGAGCTAGAAGCTTAGTCTTGGTAGTATTAATGATGAGTCTGCAGGATGTGGCGGCACCAGCAAAGTTATGGAGACGCTGGAGTGTGATAGGATTGTGAGCTCTGACGTAAATATCATCAGCATAGATGACTATGAGAGACGAAAGTGAGAAGGGACCCAGAAGGCAAAAAGGTCTGTGCATGAGAATGTTAAAGAGAAATGGACTAAACCGAGGTTAAATGGTAGATAGTCACTGACAGACTCACAAAATAAAACACGAGTGTCTACCAGAGAGGTAGCTCTCAATCCACTGAAACAATAGTTCTCGAGACTCCTAATGATGTAAGTTCAACTAGTATTTATTCTCGGTTGGTCACATCAAAGGCTGCTTTAAAACCAATGTAAACTGTAGGCCTACATGAAGATGACTTCAAGTGAGAGAAAAGTTCACAAAACAGTGGTGTGAGCTACGACCTGGGAGGAACCCAAAGATATGAGGAGATAGCTGATCTTTTGTAAGGTGACGAAGAGGAGTAAGTAATATCCTCTCCATTACTTTACACACAGAGGAAGTGAGAGATAGAAGACTGAAGTCAGTAGAGTTGGGTTTAGGGATGGGGATAATGGTACTACGTGTCCAGGCTGTTGACAAAGGGGTTACCAGGAACCTGTGAACAATAATAAGACGTCCTGTCCTGGGTCTCCTTCTCTTCCTTTCATACATTAATGACCTACCACTCTCACTATTCTCTACCACTAAACCTTTGCAGACGATAGCTTAGTTTACAAACCAATTAAATAGGAAAGACTGCCTTCGACTACATGACAACCTAACTGCACTTGAAGACTGGGAAGTCAAGTGGCAGATGACATTTAGACCAGACAAATGCCATCACATCCGTTTTACCTGAGCCCATAATCCCATTCCACATATATACCAGCTACACAATACCAACCTCAACACAGTCCCTTCCCACAAATAATTGGGTATCCACATCTCAGCAGACATGAGGTGGAACACACACATCATGGCCAAGGCTTGTAGGGTCCTGGGGTTGTTGCACAGGAACCTCAGCAGGTGTAACACAGACATTAAAATTATTGTTTATAACACTTTCGTTGGGCCACACTTAGAGTACTGCGACACCGTCTGGGACACACACACTAACAATAGTATCAATAAATTAGAGTCTGCACAAAGCAAAACTGCAAGATGGGCCAGTCGTGATTACAAACACATTACATCAATCACTTTGCTTAAACAAGACACAAAACTAGATCAATTGGCAACACGAAGATACAGTAGATACACAGACAACAGATGATATACAAAATCACAAACAAGTTAGCTGACATAGACAAAGACACATATCTAGAGACAACCACAACTTCAAATACCATACATACCAGACAAACACTGATATATTAGGCACTCATTCTTTCCCTGCAGTATTCAAGAGTGGAATCATCTCCCATCTTACGTCGTTAATAGCCCTGGCCACTCTTGAAACGTTTAGAAATAGGATCACCAATCATTACCTCCCCAATCCTAATCATTGATCCACAATCCCTGACCCAATCCACCCTTCTCCTAACCCACTTCCTAATCCTCCCCTAGATCCCTAAATTCCCCCGCACAATCCCCGCATATTATTCTGGCCAAGAGCGGCTCTCTGAGGGACTCATGCATATTATTCTGGCCATGAGCGGCTCTCTGAGGGACTCATGCATATTATTCTGGCCATGAGCGGCTCTCTGAGGGACCCACAACTTGAACTTGAACTGGAATTTGAACATGGGTAGGTGAATCCATCATCAAGTGTTATTAATTTATCTTTAGTTGGAGCATGAGAATAATAACATTTTCTTTTATGAACAGGTTAGAAAGAAAATGAATACTGAAGCAATTTTCAGGTGTTACTATTGTAGGTTGATGTACTGTAGATGAGTGGAAGGAGTGGTTGTATATACAGTATGTGTAGATAATTGAGAATGGTTGTATAGATGTAGATGAGTGGAGGGAGTGTTTGTATATACAGTATGTGTAGATATAGATGAGTGGAGGGAGTGTTTGTATATACAGTATGTGTAGATAATTGAGAATGGTTGTATAGATGTAGATGAGTGGAGGGAGTGGTTGTATATACAGTATGTGTAGATAATTGAGAATGGTTGTATAGATGTAGATGAGTGGAGGGACGTGGTTGTATATACAGTATGTGTAGATAATTGAGAATGGTTGTATAGATGTAGATGAGTGGAGGGACGTGGTTGTATATACAGTATGTGTAGATAATTGAGAATGGTTGTGTAGATGTAGATGAGTGGAGGGACGTGGTTGTATATACAGTATGTGTAGATAATTGAGAATGGTTGTGTAGATGTAGATGAGTGGAGGGACGTGGTTGTATATACTGTATGTGTAGATAATTGAGAATGGTTGTGTAGATGTAGATGAGTGGAGGGACGTGGTTGTATATACTGTATGTGTAGATAATTGAGAATGGTTGTGTAGATGTAGATGAGTGGAGGGACGTGGTTGTATATACAGTATGTGTATATAATTGAGAATGGTTGTGTAGATGTAAATGAGTGGAGGGAGTGGTTGTATATAGAGTATTTTGTAAAGGAGTGTTTATCTATCTTCCAAAACAACATGGGATGAACAGCTCTCTATATTATAATTTGTTTTCCACAGCAGATACTAAATTTACCTAACAAGTATTCTAGCATTACCAATGATTGGCTGGCAATAGACAAATTTGTGTCACTTTTTCATCCATCAAAACATCCATCAATTCATTCATTAATTCATCCATCTATTCACCCGTAAATTCATCCATCAGTCAGTCCGTCAATTCATCCATCAATCTCTGTGTGTGTGTATGTGTGTAAATATATCTAAACTATGCTAAGAAACAGGCCCAATATAATAATATACTCAAGAGAGATGTTACCAATCAATGTATGTATGTCAGGGAATAGTTTGGAAAAATCCTTTGCTAAAAATTCATCAATACGATATTTAATTACACAAATTGCCCTGAATTTATGCAGATCACCCAACCTAAACGTCATTAAGGCAATTAACCACAAAGGGTAATAACTTTTCATGAGGTGAGGAGGGAGGGGCGATGGAACTGGGGCTGTGACTGGGGCTGGGACTGGGACTGGGACTAGGACTAGGACTAGGGCTGGGGTTGGGGCAGGGGCTGGGGCTGGGGTTGGGGCTGGGGTTGTGACTGGGGCTGGGGCTGGGGCAACTTTTTTACTTTCCGTTGAATACTAAAACCAAGATACAGGATGAGAAGTGAATACGGGACCAAATTGAAGGTGTCATAACTATTGTGTGGTTAGATGGAGGGGAGTGTATATACTAAAATTAACACCCTCTTACATAAATCTCTGGAGACAAAACCACTAAGACAAAAACCTCCATGACAAACCCCGAGAGACAAACCCCCAACACAAACCCCTGGAGACAAAACCACTAAGACAAAGCTTTTGAGACAAAACCACTGCGACAAAACCCTTGAGAAAAAAACCACTGCGACAAACCCCGTGAGACAAATCCCCCGCGATAAGACCCTTGCAACAAAATCACTGTGACAAAACCACTACGACAATCACCCTACGACAAAACCACAAGGACAAAATCCCATCAGAAAAAAATGACCAAGCTAAAAAAAAAAAAAATTGGGTTGATTTAAGTGCAATTTGTTCGTTCTGTGTTTGTAAATAAACATCTGATAGAATGTAAACACGACTCTTATCCATTCACACAAAACAACACACTGATGAACACATAAAGAACTAAAAAAAAGAGTTGAAATTACACTTGATCAAGAGATGGGGAAGGTCTGTGTGAGAGGCATGGGGGGGGGGGGGGGCATATACTGAGTGTGTTTATGGCCCAGTGGTGGTCGATGAAGGCGTCATAATGGCTCTCCTTCCATGGTATGTACCTGGTTTCGGGGTGAGTTTCCCATCAGTGAACCTAACTTGCCCTTATCCAATACCTTTTAATGATATAAGTTCTACTATGGGAACCACCCTGGTACTGGATATGTAACACTATTCTTCTGTCTCATAGTTGATAGAGCTCGTTAAGGGGATAGTTTACTTTTAATTCCTCCAAAGCTTGCCAGGAAACAGACCCAAACGAAGAAAATTATGGTATCCTATTACCTGGAATAGTTTGGAGGAATCTTTAGCTCAAGATTTACCACCACTGTACTTCCCCCTTAATTACTCCATCTATAGGCTATTCGAAGCTAACCTGGATACTTATTACGAGTAAATGTGTGGATTTATCTTGACCCAACTCAGCTTATCATAATTAAATATCATATCATAAATTTAAAAAAAGACACCCGTATAATAGTTTACCTCCTTCAACCTTCCCTCCATAACATTCTATTCATTATTATTAGTATATAATATCCAGCAAAACGTGTGTCAGTCTTCTCTATTCCTACTCTACTTTCTTCACATTATCAAGCCCAGTGTGTCTAGGCATCTACAACGATTTGTCTCTTTTCTATCATTTCCTATGTAGTAGCAACATAGACTACAAATATTTTAGGAACAACTGCCTGAATCACGTAAAGACAAGAAAAAAATAAATAATACGAAATGGATTAGCATAGAACTTACTTATATGACTGTTGTGATAGTCTATTCCTCCCCCCCAACCTCAACTTTCCCCCTCCAGAGAAAGAGAACGAGAACGAAAGATGAAGAACTGACATCGAAGGAATGAGGTGTGAACGTGACAGACTCGGAACATACCATGACGGAAGAGAAAGAAGTATGTATTAATGAACTTGTAATATAATGTGTGTGTGTGTGTGCATGTGTGATTTCTAGAAGGCTGGAAAACGAAGGGATGCTGCCAGTAAGTGTTCTATTTATTTTCTAATGGTAACAAGGAGGTCCTGGTGCATGGGGAGCCGAAAGAATGCGTTTCCAGGATTGACTTCCAGGCTGAGAATGTCGTGTTGCTCACCAGTCTTAGTGAAGCATCTAAAATAGAGAGTTGTATGTGTGTGTCTCTCTTACTATTATCCTTTGTGAAAACTATGAGACAGTGTATATCTCGTTGCCGTAGTTAGTCCATTAATCATTAGTGTGGTAGGATATTATAGTAAATATACATTCCTGATTTTCTGATTTATTCACTACTACTTCTTGTTGGATTTATTGGCTGTCAACCAGAGACATATAATCAAAGGTCATTAAGCCAATGGTTCCATTATATTTTATCAATCTATATAAGGTCATAAAGTTTTGTTTCCATCAGAAAATTTAGCAGTTTGTTTATAATATTATCATCTGCTAAAACATTGTGTATGGTGAAAGCCATCTTTTTTTGCGTGAAATATTGTTTGATTTTACCTCTTTTATTTTCATATTTATTACAGAAAAGTAATATGTGAGAGTTGGACATTACTGTATTGCATGATGTGCATTCAGGTGGAAAATCTTTGTTGATATAGGGATCGAGGTGGGTTAATCTAGTGGCATCGACCCTCAGACGGGCCAACACCACCTCGTCCATACGGCTACGCCATGATGACGTGGCCCAGGGTTCAATCATTGCTTTCAATTTATTGTTGATGTCTAGTCTGGTCCACTGCCTTTACCACAGGAGATGAATTTTAGATTTTATGAGAGAGACAAAACACCTGAGATCCGTACGGACTATGCTAAGGTCCAGATCAACAGTCGACCCTGCTAATTTATCAGCCTGTTCATTACCATAGATACCATAATGTGATGGTACCCATATTAACTTGATCAATTTATTGGCACTAAATAGCTTACTAATGATATTACCCTGTATTTCATTGTTAGTTGTATTCAAAGATTTAATAGCTTTAAGTGAACTTAATGAATCAGTAAATATGACTATCCTATCGTGGGTCGTCGATAGGGCAAAATCCAAAGCTTTATCTATAGCAAATAATTCAGCAAGAAAAATAGATGTATGATTCGGCAGTCTGAATCTTAACTGACATTCATGCGACCATACACCCGCACCCACACATTCATCCGTCTTGGACCCGTCGGTATAAAGATGGAAATAGGAAAGATGTTTGACAATTATCTCACGAAACCTCTGGTGTACCTCCACCTCCGGCACCTGGGATTTAACCCCTGGTAAACAGGATTCCACACAAATAAAAGGGGGTATTACCCAGGGTGCAATATTTACTAGAACCAGGGAATCGATTGTTGATAATTCTATACCGACACACTCTACGAGGTCGTGGAGTCTTGCTCTGAGGGACCTAACGCCAGTGCCCTCCGAGGCCGTGCGACCCCTAGGCGGATAACTTGGCCCAATTGGATCCGAGTTGCCGAAAACTGTGCACTATGGCTGGAGTGCCATATCGCACAGTCATCAGCGTACAGTGAGTATTTAAGATTTCGAGGAGGAGCTGGTAGAATGTCATTAATCATACATAGAAATAAGGTCGGAGACAGAACACTTCCCTGGGGGACCCCGTTTGCCTGGACAAATGTGTCCGAGAAAGTGACTGTATCCGTAAAAAGCTTGACAGAGAAAGTTCTGTCAGACATGAAATTCTTAACAAATAAGGGCAGATTACCGCGTAATCCCATCGCATGTAGTTTCCTGAGGAGGCCATGTCGCCAGGTCATGACGCAGGCTTTTTCAATGACTATAAGGGATATAATGTGTAGAGTTGCGGGCAATTGTTACATAACGAATTTATGGGTAGTGAAGAAGTTGAGAGACAATTATTAATAAGGGTTAATGAAGGCAAATTCCCTTTTAGTAATTGAATATTTAATAAAACAAGTCTCTAATTCTTTCCTCTTTCAATTGTGTATGAACCTTTTATAGCCAGCCTGGAAAGATAACCTGGAATATTCCATAACACCTTCCAATTCAAGGAACTAAATTTCCCGTGAGAAATTTCGACCCTTTTACAACCTCGAGAAGAAATCAGCAATTACATTAGCCTTACCCTTTATATGTCTTATATCTAAGGGATATTACTGTACAAGTAAGCTCCACCTCGTTAGTCTTTGATTTTTGTCTCTAAACTTGCTAAGATATCTCTGGGGATTATGGTCAGAATAGATGACAATAGGACCATTATTAGAACAAAAGTAGAATGAAAAATGTTGCAGTCCTAAAATTAAAGCTAAGAGTTCTTTTTCAATGGTGGAGTAGTTCCTTTGGGATGGAGAAAACTTCTTACTATAATGAGATACCGGATGTTCCACACCAAACTCATCTTCTTGTAGCAAAACTGCACCAGCCCCTGTGTCACAAGCATCAACTGCCATTTTGAAAGGTAAATCAAAATTAGGTTCAACGAGCACTGACTGACTAAGTAAAATGGAGCGTAGTTTGCTAAACGACGATTCACTACCACTACTATATCCTTGTCACCCACCACCACCACACTTTTTTTTTTCTGCTGTTTGACAAGTTACCAAAAAATAGGTTTGCTTGGAAATACTTTTTCATTTCATTACCTTTTGTGGTCTCATGTTGCTTGGAATAGTCTGAGAGTATTCAGTTGCTCCAGAATTATCAACACAAAACTTCCCCCTTAACCACCGTTGTTTTTTTTCCTTCTGACTCAAACATTAATATCAAAGTACATTTTCAATCCTGCAACAATAAATGTCATGTCCCTTTATATTGGGTTATTCCTGCTGTCCATCATGGGTTGCAGTACACTCGTTATACGTAATCCCTGACCAGAGACGAACAGCAGGCACCACACACACACATACCCTGCATTCGAACTCAGCCTCTATAGGTGTACTGGGTGGGGGGAAATGAGCAATACCAGACGATCCGAAGCTTTCTGCTCCTCACACTTTGGTCAGAAACTATGTATCACGAGTGTACATAACACATTTACTTCATTGATATGGGGTGGATAATTGTAATGTAATTGGTTATTTAATTTAATTAATCATGTCGGAGGGAAGCACTAATGTTGCCCAATGGTTATGAACTATTGCGACAAACTGGTTAACAATACCTTGTAACTTAGATAATAATTAATTTATCAGAATATAAGCAACGCCAGACGAGATAGAATGTCATAAGAAAACTACCTTTTAAAGTCACAACATCCGAGGCATCCACAGTCACTTCACGCCCCTCTGATGATCCTGAAGGAAGCTTGCGAGTTCGAACAGCTGTTGAATCAAGAGATTCATTAGAGCCACGATAACGCTTCTGGTGAAATTGAGAGCAAACTATGGATAAGTCCACAGAGACGGTTGCCTTGCAAGGAGAAACATCTATGAAATCAAGTGCCTCAAAGGAACCACGAAGACGTCTCTGTGGCAGTTTAGGTGACCTTTTTGGAGAGTGTGTGGCAGCATGAACCTCTACCACATGGACACCTTTAGCTAAAGTCTGAGAATTGTCATCAGTTGAAGGGTCACCAGAATGAGTGTCTGATAAAGTTTCCAAGACAGAGAAACTATTATGTAGTGTAACCTTAGAAACATTCTGACTAGAACATAAAGCTGCTGCCTCTTGAGAAGGTTGAAAGGATGCTGCAACCAATTTAGGACGAAGGGAGGAGGCGTATGACTTTATACTATTTCCATATTTATATCAGCATCATATTAACATCTTTCATTGTCGTATATGTAAAACCATTCCCATCAATCATCAACCTTATAATAATATGCTGTGTATTTTCACCCATATTGCTGCAACTTCAATAAACCGTTTATTATTATTATTATTATTATTATTATTATTATTATTACAGTCATGAGAATATACGAATGCACACACATAGGCCTACGTTACACACACACACACACACACACACACATTCATTCAATCATTCATATATATATATACACACACACACACACACACACACACACACACACACATATATATATATATATATATATATATATATATATATATATATATATATATATATATATATATATATATATAAATATATAGAGACATACGTTACTCACATAGCAACACACACATACACACACACACACACACACACACAGATGTGTAACATTAATTTTGTTGTTTGTTGTGTGAGTGTGTGTTTGGTATTATATATTATTCATGTTCAAACATTAATAAATTACTGAACATTATTTTTACCATTTTATCATTTGTTAAGCTTTTTGAGAAACGAAAATGTACATAACTTTTGAAGAGAGGGTCCAAATTTCATCCATATAGATCTCCATGGTCAAATTTCGGTTAAAAATACTGTACGATTCAAGAACATTTTTGACCAATTCCAGAAACCCACATTTTTTTATGTAGCGTAGTGCGTGGTTATAAAGATGAATTAAGTCTACGGAAATTACATGATGTGATTCTACACACACACACACACACACACACACACACACACACACACATGGAACACATTACTATTCATAAGAAGTGGTGTGTGTCAAAACCATACTTGCATAACTTTAAAGAAAAATATGATAATAGGATTTTAATATACGGGACATTATGAGCTGGACTCAAACCTCCCGCCCCCCCAAGCCTGTCCCCTTATTCCTGCACCCCCCTAACCCCCCAAGCCTGTCCCCCTATTCCTGCACCCCCCTAACCCCCCAAGCCTGTCCCCCTATTCTCTCACCCCCTAAACCCCCGAAGAGTGTCCCCTATTTCCTCACCCCCTAACCCCCCAAGCCTGTCCCCCTATTTCTTCACCCCCCTAAACCCCCAAGCCTGTCTCCCTATTCTCTCACCCCCTAACCACACAAGCCTGTCCCCCTATTTTCTCACCCCCTAACCCCCCAAGCCTGTCCCCCTATTCCCGCACCCCCTAAACCCCCCAAGAGTGTCCCCTATTTCTTCACCCCCCTAACCCCCCAAGCTTGTCCCCCTATTCCCGCACCCCCCGTAACTCCCCCCCCCAAGCCTGTCCCCCTATTCACATACCCCCTAACCCCCCCCCCAAGCCAGTCCCCCTACTCCCGCACCCCCAACCCCCCAAGAGTATCTCCTACCCCCCAAGCCTGTCCCCCTATTCCCGCACCCCCCAACCCTCCCAAGCCTGTCCCCCTAAACCCCCCAAGAGTGTCCCCTATTTCTTCACCCCCCTAATCCCCCCCCAAGCCAGTCCCCCTATTCCCGCACCCCTAACCCCCCAAGAGTATCCCCTACCCCCCAAGCCTGTCCCCTACTCCCTGAAAAATTTCATAGCTGTAAAAATGTAGGGATAAAATAATTATGTAATAATATGTGTGTATAAGATAAATGTCTCTCTCTCTCTCTCTCTCTCTCTCTCTCACACACACACACACACACACACACACACACACACACACACACACACACACACACACGTTTTAAAATAACATCAAAATAGTTTTACAATGTAGGGTTAAAATAAAATTGCTATTATATTAGTGTGTGTGTTTCAGAGAGAGAGAGAAAAAAAAAAAGAGAGAGAGAGAGAATGTGTGTGTGTGTGTGAGTGTGTGTGTTAGAAGGACATATAGCACCTCAAAAGGTCTTACGACCCATACCAAGGAGGTACCGTAGCAGGAGGGAGATAATGTGTGTCTGTGTGTGTTTGAGATAAAATCACACATTACCTAACCTTACCTTAATGTATGTCAGAGAGAGAGACTGTGTGTGTGTGTCAGAGAGAGATTAATGTGTGTGTGACAGATTAATGTGTGCGAGAGAGATACTGTATTTGTGTGTGAGAGAGACTGTGTGTGTCAGAGAGAGATTAATGTATGTGTGTTAGAGATTAATGTGTGTGAGAGAGAGATTAATGTGTGTGTGTGTGAGAGACTGTGTGTGTGAAAGAAAGACTGTGTGTGAAAGAGAGACTGTGTGTGCATGCAAGAGACTGACTGTGTGTGTGTAAAAGAGAGACTGTGTGTGTGAGTCAGAGAAATTAATATATGTGTGTGAGAGAGGGACTGTGTGTTTGAGAGAGATTAATGTGTGTGAGAGAGAAATTAATGGGTATGTGAGAAAGACTGTGTGTGTGAAAGAGAGAGACTGTATGTGTGAGAGAGACTGTGTGTGAGTGTGAGACAGTGTGTGTATGTGAAAGAGAGACAGTGTGTGTGTTAGAGAGAGAGAGTGTGTGTGTATGAGAGAGAGACTGTGTGTGTGAGAGAGAAAGAGAGACTGTGTTTGTGTGAGAGAGAGAGACTGTGTGTGTGTGTGAGAGAGAGAGAGAGAGAGAGAGAGAGAGAGACTGTGTGTGTGTGAGAGAGACTGTGTGTGTGTGCGAGAGAGAGAGACTGTGTGTGTGTGTGAGAGAGAGAGAGAGACTGTGTGTGTGTGAGAGAGAGAGATTAATGTGTGTTTGTGAAAGAGAGACTGTGTGTGTGAGAGAGAGATTGTGTGTTTGAGAGAGACAGTGTGTGTGTGTGAGAGAGAGATTGTGTGTATTTGAGAGAGAGATTGTGTGTGTTTGAGAGAGAGATTGTGTGTGTGTGCGTGTGTGAGACAGTGCGTGTGTGTGTATATGAGAGAGGGAGAGAGAGAGAGAGAGAGAGAGAGAGAGAGAGAGAGAGAGAGAGAGAGAGAGAGAGACTGTGTGTGTGAGTCTATCTATCTATCTAGAGCTCCGACGTCTCGTTCCTCCGGAAACTCCCCCCAAGAGGGTGGCCACGGCAGAAGAGTCTCCAGTTTTCTTCGTTCCAACACTCCCTCCTTACTTGGCCTAGCCCTCCCCTGACCCTCATGTTTCTCTCCTTTACATACTCTTCCCTGTTCTGCCATCTAACCAGTGGTCTGCCTCTCACACCAGGTCCACAATTTCACTTCCATACACCTTCTTTACAAACTCTTCACCTTGCATTCTCTCTATATGTTGTGAGAGAGATTGTGTGTGTAAATGAAGATTAATGTTGTGTGTGAGAAAAAGAGACTGTGTGTATGAGAGAGAGAGAGAGAGAGAGAGAGAGAGAGAGAGGAGAGAGAGAGAGAGAGAGGAGAGAGAGAGAGAGAGAGAGAGAGAGAGAGAGAGAGAGAGAGAGAGAGAGAGAGAGAGAGAGAGAGAGAGAGAGAGAGAGAGAGAGAGAGAGAGAGAGAGAGAGACTGTGCGTGTGTGTATCAGAGATTAATATATGTGTATGAGAGTGAGACTGTGTGTGTGTAGGAAGAGAAACTGTATGTTTGTGAAAGAGATACTGTGTGTGTGTGAGAGAGGACAGTGTGTGTGTGTGTGTGTGAGACAGAGTCTCATTGTGTGTGAGAAGATAGAGATACTGTATGTAAGTGAGAGACTGTGTGTGTGTGAAAGAGAAAAATAAACTGTGTGAAAGAGAAAGATGCACTTCGTGTGTGTATGAAAAAGATAGACTGGTATGTGTGTATGAATGTACGTGTGTATGAGTGTATGTGTGTGTGTACTTTTAAAAATATATATGATATTTAAAAACAATTTGTATATTATTAAATATATAAATAAATAAAGATAAAAAAATATATTTATTTCTCCCTACTTTCCTCTATTCTCTCTCTCTCTCTCTCTCTCTCTCTCCTCTCTCTCTCTCTCTCCTCTCTCTCTCTCTCTCTCTCTCTCTCTCTCTCTCTCTCTCTTTGTGTCTGCTGTCCAATAATAATAATAATATTGAATAAATATATAAATAATACTGTGTTTCAATTTCCATAGTATAAAAAAATTTATATGTAAATATTTATTATCATATGAAATAAATGGGTTTAATATTAAATCATTATCCCATGAAATAAATGGGTTTAATAATAAATCATTATCCATGAAATAAATGGGTATAATATTAAATCATAATCCCATGATATAAATGGGTTAAATATTTATCAAATTAGTACCCATTATTATCTCTGATTCCCCATATCTAGTGAAAATTCCCATATTTGGCATCACTTATAGAGAGAATGTTGGCTGAAAATTAATGTTTGAATGGCAGTCCATAAAGGTGGTTACTGAGTTGCCTTGCCCTCCCCCCTACCCCCATCCACTCTACCCATACCCCCTCCCTCACACCCATACCCCTACCCCCCCTAACACCATACCCCCACCCCACTCCCTACCCCTCCCCTTGATTATCATAGAATGACGTCATGATTTGGTGGAGAATATAGTTCACGTTTTGGTTCATAATTAATTATATATTAATTATTTAGATTCATTAGTATATAATTCAATTTCCCATAATTTTCCTACATTTTGATATAATAATTTCTTTGATTACATAATTAATTAACGAAATTAGCGAATATTTTCTATTTATAATTTCCAACCGTGACTAATTGGTACATTGGAGCACTTTGGGTCCTCCAAGGTATCTCAGGCAACACAACTTAATGCAGGAATAATACAGTTTGGAGAATCAGTTTGCTCCAGAAATACCCTATGGGAATCTGGGTTCCTTTATAGTATTTTGATCCTCCAAAGTATGTCAGGAAAGAGAATTAATTAATAAATATAATGATATCTAGTTGGTTGTATGGAATAGTTTGGAGAATCAAATTGGTCCAGTATTACCACAACCAACACCACAGCTTCGAATGAATCAACTTGGTGAACCATTCTTAGGAGGGTGTAGGAAATGGGGGGGGGGGGGGGGTATTAAGTGAGGTATGGGTGGTGTAGGGAGGGTTTGGGTTGGGTTGTTTGAGAGGTGTAGGGGTGGTAGCTTCGAATGAACCAGCTTTGAATGAGTGAATCAGCTTCGAAGTTACCACCCCCTCCTCCCCCCATACCTCCCAAATATACCATCCCCTCTCTATACCCCCCCCCCCACACACACACACATTCCACTAATACACCCCCCCCCCCCCCTTTACACCTACTTTAGAATGGTTTACCAAGTTAATTCATTCGAAGCTGTGGGTTTGGTTGTGGTAATACTGGACCAATTTGATTCCTCCAAACTATTCCATACAACAGATTAATACCATTAAATTTATTAATTAATTATCTTTCCTGACATACTTTGGAGGAAAAAAAATACTATAAAGGAACCCCAGATTTCCATAGAGTAATTGTGGAGCAAACTGATTCCTCCAAACTGTATTATTCCTGCATTAAGTTGTGTTGACTGAGATACCTTGGAGGACCCAAAGTGCTCCAATGTACCAATTAGTCACAGTTGGAAATTATAAATAGAAAATATTTGCTAATTTCGTTAATTAATTGAATAATTAAAGAAATTATTATATCAAAATATAGGGAAAATTATGGGGAATTTAATTATATACTAATGAATTCATAATAATTAATATTTGATGAATTATGAACCAAAACGTGAACTATATTCTCCACCAAATCATGACGTCATTATATGATAGTCAAGGGGAGGGGTAGGGGAAGTGGGGTGGGGGTATGGTGTTAGGGGGGTAGGGACATGGTTGTGAGGGAGGGGGTATGGGTAGAGTGGATGAGGGGTAGGGGAGTGGGGTGGGGTATTGTGTTGACGGGGGGGGGGGGGGTATGGGTAGAGTGGATGAGGGGTAGGGGAATTGGGGTGGGGGTATGGTGTTAGGGGGAGGTAGGGACATGGGTGAGAGGGAGGGGGTATGGGTAGAGTGGATGAAGGGTAGGGGAAGGGCAAGTCAACTCAGTAACCCCATTTATGGACTGCCATTAAAGATAAATTTTCAGCATCTCTCTCTCTCTCTCTCTCTACACATACCCCTTCCCTCACACCCCACAGTCTCTCTTTCACACACAAAGTCTCTCTCTCTCTCACACACACAGTCTCTCGCTCACACTCATTAATCTCTCCCATACTCATAATCTCACACACACACATCTCTCAGACACCACACACACACACACACAGAGTCTCTCTC
>JAWZYT010006290.1:25000-35622 GCA_034508575.1 Petrolisthes manimaculis | reverse complement strand
AGAGAGAGAAAAAAAAAAGTGTGGAATAGAGAAAAAAGAGAGAGAGAGAGAGAGAGAGAGAGAGAGAGGAAGTGTGTGTGGGATAGAGAAAAAAACAGAGAGAGGGTCTGTGTGAGAGAGAGAAGAAAAAGTGTGTGTGATAGAGAGGAAATATAGATAGAAATAGAGACAGATATAAAGATATAGATAGAAATAGAGATAGATATAAAGATATAGATAGAAATAGAGACAGATAGAGATAGATATAAAGATATAGATAGAAATAGATATACAGTAGATATAAAGATATAGATAGAAATAGAGATAGATATAAAGATATAGATAGAAATAGATATACAGTAGATATAAAGATATAGATAGAAATAGAGACAGATAGAGATAGATATAAAGATATAGATAGAAATAGATATACAGTAGATATAAAGATATAGATAGAAATAGAGACAGATAGAGATAGACATAAAGATATAGATAGAAATAGATATACAGTAGATATAAAGATATAGATAGAAATAGAGACAGATAGATAGAGGAAAATGGAACACAAGTTTTGAACAGACTATAGGTGATTACACACACACACACACACAACACACACACACACACACATACACAACACACACACATACACAACACACACCACACACAACACACACACACACACAACACACACATCCTCTCCTCTACTCTCTTTTCTATATCTATCCCTCTCCTCCCCCCCCCCCCCCACACACACTTCCTCTCTCTCTCTCTATCACACACACACACACACACACACACACTTCCTCTCTCTCTCTCTCTCTCTCTATCACACACACACACTTCCTCTCTCTCTCTCTACCACACACAACTCCCTCTCTCTCTCTCCCTCTCTCTCCCCCTTCCACACACACACACACACACACACAACACACACTTCCTCTCCCCACACACACACACACACCACACACACTTCCTCTCCCCACACACACACACACACACTTCCTCTCCCCACACACACACACACACACTTCCTCTCTCTCTCTACCCACACACAACTCCCTCTCTCTCCCCCCTTCCACACACACACACACACTTCCTCTCTCTCCACACACACACACACACACATACATACCTATAAGCAGGTGGTTTCAAATCCTGATATAATGAACAGCTGACCTCTCCCCGACCTTCCACCTCTCCCCGACCTTCCACCTCTCCCCGACCTTCCACCTTCGCTATGAAAGGTCGGATCACGTCCAGGTCGCGTAGACAATTATCAGAGATGTTTGAAATTGAAGACGGAGGCGCTACGAACTTTAACAGGAAATAACTGAAAAATAGAGAAAGAATAATTAAATTGAGTTATTATTATTATTATTATTATTATTATTTTTTTTTTTAATTATTATTATTTTATTGGCTACGAACTTCAATAGGAAATAACTGAAAAATAGAGAAAGAATAATTAAATTGAGTTATTATTATTATTATTATTATTATTATTATTATTATTGTTATTATTATCATTATTATTCCTATATTATTATTATTATTATAATTATCATTATTATTTTTAACATTATTATTACTATTATCATTTTTATTATTATTACGATCATTATTACTATTATTATAATTATTATTATTATTACGATTATTATTATATAAATAGATAGATAGATAGATATTACTATTATTATTATTACTATCATCATTATTATTATTATTATCATTATTATTATTATATAGATAGATAGATAGATAGATAGACATTATTATTACGATCATTATTACTATTATTATTATTATTACTATCATCATTATTACTATCATCATTATTATTATCATTATTATTATTATATAGATACTGTAGATAGGAAGATAGACATTATTATTATTATTATTATTATTATTATTATTATTATTATTATCATTATTATTACTTACTTTCCACGTGTGTGTAGTTTGCCGTGGGTTCTAATTTTGTAAGGTAATTCTCTCACTCCTAAACTTTCTATCTTATTAATAAAACAGCCTTCGTCAAGCAGGGATAAAGAAACTCTCTTTATTGTATCAATCGTCCTTATCTGGAAAAGAAATAATAAAGAATAAGTAATAATAATAAATACATAAATAAATATACAGTATAAATAAATAATAATAATAATAATAATAATAATAATAATAATAAGTATCAACCGTTCTTATCTGTAAAAGAAATAATAAAGAATAAGTAATAATAATAATAAATACATAAATGAATATATAAATAAATAAATAATAATAAGTGACAAGGATATTCTCTTTATTGTATCAAGTGTTTTTATCTGTAAAAGAAATAATAAAGAATAATTAATAAATACCATTAAAAAATAGAATTGTATTATATTAAATTGAGAATAAAGGAAATATATTGTAATAATAATGCACTAGTGAATATAAGTGTTAATTATAAAGTGGGTAATATAATTTTAATTCATTATATGTTATTAATTAATTAGTGTATTATATAGTGTGTTCAAAATAGATAGATATATAGATAGATAGAAATAGAGACAGATAGAGACAGATAGAAAGATAGATAGAAATAGATAGATAGATAAGAGATAGATAGAAATAGATCGATAGATAGATAAGAGATAGATAGAAATAGATATAGATAGATATAGATAGAAATAGATATAGATATAAAGATATAGATAGAAATAGAGACAGATAGAAAGATATGGATAGAAATAGATATAGATATAAAGATATAGATAGAAATAGAGACAGATAGAAAGATATGGATAGAAATAGATATAGATATAAAGATATAGATAGAAATAGAGACAGATAGATATAGATAGAAATAGATATAGATAGAAAGATATAGATAGAAATAGATATAGATAGAAAGATATAGATAGAAATAGACATAGATATAAAGATATGGATAGAAATAGATATAGATAGAAAGATATAGATAGAAATAAATAAATAATAATAGTAAATAAATAAAATAAATTAACGAATGAATGGATAAATAAATAAATAAATACATGAATAAATAAATAAATAAATAAATAAATAAATGAATGTATGAATAAATATATAAAAAGATAGATATAAAACAAACACACATACACACACACACACATACACACACACACACACACACACACACACACACACACACACACACACATACACACACACACACACACACACACACACACACACACATACACACACACATACACACACACACATACACACACACACACACACATACACACACACACACACACACATACACACACACACACACACACACACACAAACCTTTGGCATATTTTTAATGATGAGCGAAACTTCATATAAAAGCATAATTGTTGTTGTTGTTGTTGTTGTTTATTGTTGTTGTTGTTGTTGTTGTTTGGCAATTTTCTCCACTCTCACTTCTGTTTGGAAAAATAAAAGAATATATTAATTATTATTATTATTATTATTATTTTTATTATTATTATTTTTATTATTATTATTATTTTTATTATTATTATTTTTATTATTATTATTTTTATTATTATTATTTTTATTATTATTATTTTTATTATTATTTTTATTGTTATTATTTTTATTATTATTATTATTATTATTATTTTTATTATTATTATTATTTTTATTATTACTATTATCATTATTTTTATTATTATTATTATTTAGTTTGTCCAGGTTAGGTCCCGGTAGTCTGCCCAGGTTAGGTCCCGGTAGTCTGCTGTGGTCTAGGTCAGGTCAGGTCAGGTCAGGTCAGGTCAGGTCAGGTCAGGTCAGGTCAGACTAGTTTCCAAATCATTTCCCAGACAAACACCATAGATGAAAAGTGAATAATAATATAAAAATATACAATATAAATTAGTTAACAAAGTAATTCTATACAAATACATGTACCATGAAACCTAAATAGTGGATAATGATACGAAAATATACAATATACGAAAATATACGAAAATATACAATATACGAAAATATACGAAAATATACAATATACGAAAATATACAAAAATATACAATATACGAAAATATACAATATACGAAAATATACGAAAATATACGAAAATATACAATATACGAAAATATACAACCTAGACCACAGCAGACTACCTGGACCTAACCTGTACAGACTACCTGGACCTAACCTGTACAGACTACCTGGACCTAACCTGTACAGACTACCTGGACCTAACCTGTACAGACTACCTGGACCTAACCTGTACAGACTACCTGGACCTAACCTGTACAGACTACCTGGACCTAACCTGTACACACTACCTGGACCTAACCTGTACACACTACCTGGACCTAACCTGTGCAGACTACCTTATTTATATTATTATTATTATTTATATTATTATTATTATTATTATTTATATCATTATTATTTATATTATTATTCATATTATTTACATTAATATTATTACTATTATTATTATTATTATTATTTACAACTTATTATTATTATTTACAACTTATTATTATTATTTACTAGTTATTCCAAATTATCTTATTCTATTTACATTATTTATCTACACTTCCTTTATTTACGTTATTTATTTACGTTATTTACATTATTTAAGTTATTTATTTACGTTATTTACATTATTTATTATATACACATCCTTTATTATTATTATTTACTCGTTATTCCCAGTATCTTATTTTATTTTACGTTATTTACATTATTTAAGTTATTTATTTACATTATTTACCTTATTTATTATTCACACATTTTTTATTTACCTTATTTACAGTTCCAATAGTTGTTTACGGCTTTGTTTACAGCTCAAAAGTAAACAAAATGATTATTATTATTATTATTTAACACCGGGTTGTGGCTACTGCTGTTGTTGTTGTTGTTGTTTGTTATTGTTATGATTATGATTATGTGTTATCAACGGGATTACAAATATACTTTCATAAAATTATTTACTTTATTAGTCATTTATCATACTTGTTTATCTCTATTTCTCTCTTTATTATTGTTTTTTTTTCTCTATTAGTTATTTTCCTCTCTCTCTCTTTCTTTATTATTGTTTGTTTCTCTCTCTCTTTATTATTGTTTATTTCTCTCTCTCTCTTTCTCTCTCTCCATTATTGTTTCTCTCTCTTTTTCTTTATTATTGTTTGTTTCTCTCTCTCTCTCTCCATTATTGTTTCTCTCTCTCACTCTCCATTATTGTTTCTATCTCTTTCTCTTTATTATTGTTTCTCTCTTTCTCTTTATTATTGTTTCTCTCTCTCTCTCTCTCTCTCACTCTCCATTATTGTTTCTCTCTTTCTTTATTATTATTTCTCTCTTTATTATTGTTTATTTCTCTCTCTCTCTTTCTCACTCTCTATTGCATTTTTCCTCTCTCTCTCTCTCTCCATTATTGTTTCTCTCTCTTTCTTTATTATTGTTTCTATCTCTCTCTCTCACTTTCTCACTCTCCATTATTGTTTCTCTCTCTTTCTTTATTATTGTTTCTCTCTCTTTCTTTATTATTGTTTGTTTCTCTCTCTCACTTTCTCCCTCCTTACTCCCTACTCTGTCCCTCACATTACTCTCCTTTACATACTCGTGTGTGTGTGTGTGTGTGTGTGTGTGAGAGAGAGAGAGAGAAAGTGTGTGTATATGTGTGTGTGTGTGTGTGAGAGAGAGAAAGTGTATGTGTGTGTGTATATGTGTGTGTGTGAGAGAAAAAGTGTGTGTGTGTGAGAGAGAAAAAGTGTGTGTGTGTATATGTGTATGTGTGTATGTGTGTGTGTGTGTGTGTGTGTTAGACCAGCTGCCATAAGGGTGATAAACACACACTACAACACTGTATACATTTGGATAATAAACAAAACAGTTATTGCCATTTAAAATAATTCTTTATTGAATAGTTAACTTCACTTTTTTTTAACTTGGGTTGATTCCTGTTGCCTTTATCACCAAAACTTAAAGGGGTGCGGGAGTAGGGGACAGGCTTGGGGGGGGGTGCTGGAGTAGGGGACAGGCTTGGGGGGGGTGCTGGAGTAGGGGACAGGCTTGGGGGGGGGGTGCTGGAGTAGGGGACAGGCTTGGGGGGTGCGGGAGTAGGGGACAGGCTTGGGGGGTGCGGGAGTAGGGGACAGGCTTGGGGGGGTGCGGGAGTAGGGGACAGGCTTGGGGGGGGGTGCTGGAGTAGGGGACAGGCTTGGGGGGGGTGCTGGAGTAGGGGACAGGCTTGGGGCGTGTGGGAGTAGGGGACAGGCTTGGGGGGGGGTGCGGGAATAGGGGACAGGCTTGGGGGGGGGTGCGGGAGTAGGGGACAGGCTTGGGGCGTGTGGGAGTAGGGGACAGGCTTGGGGGGGTGCGGGAGTAGGGGACAGGCTTGGGGCGTGTGGGAGTAGGGGACAGGCTTGGGGCGTGTGGGAATAGATAGACAGGCTTGGGGCAGGTAGAAAGCCTGTCCCCTATTCCCGCACCCCCCCCCCCTCCCACACCTTAATATTAACCCATAAAAATATCAATATTTAAATAGAATACAAATATAATATTTCATATATAATTAACCACAATTAAACAAAAATTGATTTGGTAATTGTTTTGAGTTTTGTAAGTTGTGTTAACTATTTAATTTGTACCTCATTCATGTAAAAAAACTTTGATTTCTAAGAGTTTTTGAACATTTAGGCTGCTTTCACACGACACGTTTGTACGCGTGTGTGTCCGATGCAACCACAAAATTCTGCCGCCTTCTCAAACACGCGTACAAAAACGTCCGTGTGAAAAGAGCCTTAAATTTATTGCCTTATATGCCAAGATACTGTTTATATATACAGTATATATAGAGAATATACAAAATGTTACTCTTAATTGTATTTACATTGATTAAATTGTTACATACATATGTCACTTTATGTATAACTATTGTATAAGTATAAGTTGTTTTGGTTGTAAGTATTGGCCAGTCACTTTATTTATTTTAATCATATATACAGTTGCCAAAAAATGTATTGCGACAACTATTGATACAACATTAAATATATTAATGTCCATAGTTGTTTGTAGGGATTATAAGTATGTATTACAGAAGGATATGTATATTTCCTTCTGTTATACATGTTTATAAGTATGTATTACAGAAGGATATGTATATTTCCTTCTGTTATACATGTTTATAAGTATGTATTACAGAAGGATGTGTATATTTCCTTCTGTTATACATGTTTATAAGTATGTATTACAGAAGGATATGTATATTTCCTTCTGTTATACATGCTATATTATAAGTATGTATTACAGAAGGATATGTATATTTCCTTCTGTTATACATGCTTATAGTCCACATACAAATAGTTGTGGATATTACTAGGGTTAAAGTTCTATCAAGATTTGTCATAATACATTTTTTGGCAACTGTACATTAACAATCATAAACGTTAATTTCAGTTAAAATCACATTTGTTAGTTAAGTAAAGTACTGTATATAATAATTCAGAAATATGAATAATAATAATAATAATAATAATAATAATAATAATAATTCAGAAATATGAATAATAATAATAATAATAATAATAATAATAATTCAGAAATATGAATAATAATAATAATAATAATAACAATAATAATAATTCAGAAATATGAATAATAATAATAATAATAATAATAATAATTCAGAAATATGAATAATAATAATAATAATAATAATAATAATAATAATAATTCAGAAATATGAATAATAATAATAATAATTCAGAAATATGAATACTGGGCCTAATATTTAAGTCTTGTGTCATAATTAATATCAAATTATAAGTTTATAATTTACCTCAAATTTGGTCGAAAAAATGGAATGTATAGTAAAGAGGGGGTGTGGGAGTAGGGGACAGGCTTAGGGGGGGACTGGGGGGTGTGTGGGAATAGGGGGACAGGCTTTCTACCCACCCCAAGCTTGTCCCCTTATTCCCGCACCCCCCCCCCCCCCAAGCCTGCCCCCTACTCTCACACCCTTTAATTAACACACAAATTATACCTTCTATGTTTGGATAATATCAATTTAATTATTCTTTCTATGTTTGGATAATATCATTTTAATTATTCTTTCTATGTTTGGATAATATCAATTTAATTATTCTTTCTATGTTTGGATAATATCAATTTAATTATTCTTTCTATGTTTGGATAATATAAATTTAATTATTCTTTCTATGTTTGGATAATATTTTAATTATTCTTTCTATGTTTGGATAATATCATTTTAATTATTCTTTCTATGTTTGGATAATATCAATTTAATTATCCTTTCTGCCTTGTTAATAATCATATAGTCATATCAATACTGGATAACAATATAATAAACATTATTATTATTATACACTCTCCTCTCTTTTTATGTGAGTTTAAATTATGGGAATTTGAAATAGTGCGTATCATGAAATTTTTTAAATAAATGCAATTTCCATGAACTCTTAAAATAACCTGAACCATTAGGCTCCATTTTCAAGTTAAAGTACCATTATTTCTTATGGAAATGTACAATTTACTTTATGCTAAATTCACTTTATGTGACACAACCCTTCACCAACCTATAATGTAATAAAAAAAGAGCACAGTATACATATATACATACATACATACATATACACACACATACATACACACATACAGGCATTCACTTTATGCGACCCCTTCACCAACCTAACCTGTATATATGTAGACTGTGCTCTTTTTTTATTACATTATAGGTTGGTGAAGGGTTGTGTCACATAAAGTGAATTTAGCATAAAGTAAATTGTACATTTCCATAAGAAATAATGGTACTTTAACTTGAAAATGGAGCCTAATGGTTCAGGTTATTTCAAGAGTTCCTGGAAATTGCATTTATTTAAAAAATTTCATGATACACACTATTTCAAATTCCCATAATTTAAACTCACATAAAAAGAGAGGAAAGTTTACTAAATTATTTTCTATATAACTTCCATCTCCAGAACACTACAGTTTCCACACACTACTATAAGGGGCTATAATAACTACTATAAGGGGCTATAATACAATAACTTCCACTCAAATTATATAAAAATAGACATATATTTTTTTTACTTCTGTAACTTAACTCTGCCTGTGAATTTAAAGGGTGGGGTGTGGGAATAGGGGGGCAGGCTTGGGGGGTGCGGGAATAGGGGGGACAGATGTTTGGGATGTGAGAGTGGGACCTGATAACTCATACTATGCTCGGTGTATACGATGACAATGTTGAACTGGTGAAAGCAGGAGTGGCGGTGGTGGAGTCGTGGTGTTTATATTTCATCTTGGGGCGTTGATGGAGTCGTGGTGTTTATATTTCATCATGGGGTGGTCGTAGTGTTTATATGTCATCTTGGGGTGGTCGTAGTGTTTATATTTCATCTTGGGGAGGTCGTAGTGTTTATATTTCATCATGTGAGTGGTGGTGGAGTCGTAGTGTTTATATTTCATGGTGTGGGGTGGTCGTAGTGTTTATATTTCATCATGGGAGTGAGATAGTGTGTGGTTGGTAGTGTTCTGGAGAGCGTCCCACTATGGTACAATGTTGAGGTAGTCGGCGGTGAAGGCAAACAAGATACGGTTCAGGTTGTCTATGGTTGGATAGTGGAGGGCGCGTTCATTGTCCGTTAACTTGTGCCAGACCGACGGGAACGGAACTGGGATCAAGTGTAGGATCGGCACGTCTGTAATAACAAAATAATTCACTATTGGGGGGTGCGGGAATATGGGGACAGGCTTGGGGGTACGGGAATAGGGGGACAGGCTTGGGGGTGCGGGAATAGGGGGACAGGCTTGGGGAAAGAAGGTGTATGTAAGGTGAGGAGTTTGTAAAGAAGGTGTATGTAAGGTGATGAGTTTGTAAAGAAGGTGTATGTAAGGTGAGGAGTTTGTAAAGAAGGTGTATGTAAGGTGAGGAGTTTGTAAAGAAGGTGTATGTAAGTGAAGTTGTGGGACCTGGTGTGAGAGGCAGACCACCAGTTAGATGGCAGAACAGAGTGGAAGAGTATGTAAAGGAGAGTAACATGAGGGACAGAGTAGGGAGTAAGGAGGGAGTGTTGGAACAGAGTGGAAGAGTATGTAAAGGAGAGTAACATGAGAGACAGAGTAGGGAGTAAGGAGGGAGTGTTGGAACAGAGTGGAAGAGTATGTAAAGGAGAGTAACATGAGGGACAGAGTAGGGAGTAAGGAGGGAGTGTTGGAACAGAGTGGAAGAGTATGTAAAGGAGAGTAACATGAGGGACAGAGTAGGGAGTAAGGAGGGAGTGTTGGAACAGAGTGGAAGAGTATGTAAAGGAGAGTAACATGAGGGACAGAGTAGGGAGTAAGGAGGGAGTGTTGGAACAGAGTGGAAGAGTATGTAAAGGAGAGTAACATGAGGGACAGAGTAGGGAGTAAGGAGGGAGTGTTGGAACAGAGTGGAAGAGTATGTAAAGGAGAGTAACATGAGGGACAGAGTAGGGAGTAAGGAGGGAGTGTTGGAACAGAGTGGAAGAGTATGTAAAGGAGAGTAACATGAGGGACAGAGTAGGGAGTAAGGAGGGAGTGTTGGAACAGAGTGGAAGAGTATGTAAAGGAGAGTAACATGAGGGACAGAGTAGGGAGTAAGGAGGGAGTGTTGGAACAG